>VZTF01002826.1:2489081-2528374 GCA_013397755.1 Cnemophilus loriae | reverse complement strand
CCGGGCCGGGCCGGGCGGGGCGCGCTCCAGCGCGGGGGCGCTCCGCGGGGCACTGCGCGCCCGCCCGCCAGGTCGGGAGTGCGGGCAGCTGAGGTTACTTTTGCCTGGAATCAGTTACCGGTGTTCATTTTATTTTAAACCGTGTTAGGTGATCTACGGCTTCTGTCAGTAGGGTGCGCGTTCCACAGCACCGGCTTATCTCCTCGGTGGCAGGTGTAGCAAAAGAAGCTGGACCAGCGAGTCCCGTTAGTTGAGCCGCTTCTCACAAAAGACCTCAGGATGATGAGAACAGCTTGCACTGCATAATGTGGGTGCTTATAAATGCATACATTGATAACATCGAGCCCAATAAAACTTTTACATTGCTGTGGGAACTTTAAAGCGCACATATAATACAAAATTAGTTATTACCCCATAAAAGTTTTTAATTATAGTGTTTCTGCCGGTGACACAAGTTAAGATTATGTCCTCGTTTCAATTATAAATACCAATAGTCAGTTTATATCCAAACCATAACATTTATCTCTGGCCTGATTTTAAGTTTACAGTCCATATGCACGGTTTTACAATTAAATTACATGTTTTTTCTATTAAACAGGAGTGGGAGAAATAATACTTTTACACATTGGAATGCTTTTCCCTTTCTCCTGAATGAAGACAAACTTTGGGCAAATTTTCTTTTTCAGCAAAAGTGGGCTGTCCATTACTCTGTTCTCTTAGCTGGCTATTTGAGTTAATAATGATTTGAAAAACTAACAATGTAATTCTGGGACATTAGGGATCTGGTCTGTGTCTGGCCACTGCTTCTTCTCATAACCTTTTCAGCATGTTTCTTGGCTGTTGTGGAGCCACTTTCAAATGACTGTGGTTGCCATAAAACTCCTGTACGGGTCCAAAAAGACATCGACTGTTTTTCAGCTAAATTACCTGCTTAAAAATATAACTGTTTGAGTTACTTGCAATCTTGTGGTTTCATCGCTCTTGTTACTTGTTTTCCTCTATAGCTATTGTAGTTCAGAAGGTGAGTTCATGAGAAGGGCTCGAAAAAGCACATTAAAAGCCATTGCATAGTGGGAGGCCTGCATTCGTTGCTAAACTTTCACCTCTGTGTAGGAGTTGAACCCTACAAATGCCCAGAGCGGTGCCTAGTGAGGGGAGCAAGGGGGTTGCAGGTGTTTGCAGGTGTTGTGTTTCTGAGTCCTTTTGGGGCACTAGGTTTTGCTGAGCAGCTTTAGCTTGGAGTATCAGATCATGGGCTGAACGTTTATCATGAAGCAGCTGTTTGACAAGTGGTTCAGAATAGTCAGTTTTGAAAAGCCGTACAAGCAGTAATAAATAAAAACTTACTTTGGCTTAGTGAAAGCTTCCAAAGTCTGTTGTGAAGGTCAGCGGTGCCTTGGGGCCCTGGGTCAGTCTCCCATTTGCAGGCAGGGTGTCTGTTGCATGCTGCCCTCCTGCCGTCCTGCCTGCTTGCAGGGTAAGTTATGGACATTCTCAAGAAACCTGGCGTGAATTCTGTACTAAACTGACCAAAACAAAGCTGGTAGGATAATGTTCAGCTATGAAGACGTATGAGAATGCCTTCAAAGTTGTGCAGTTGTTGCCAAAAAGGGAAATAAAATACACCACATAGATAGGAAATACTTCATGGCAAAGAGCAACACTTAAAGAGACTTAATTTTCTCTGCAGCAAGAATGAATGTTGTCTTTTATTCTTTTGAATGTAGCCATAATGGCAATTTGCGCACTTAATTTATGACTGAAAATCCACTTTTTGAAGTATTTGGTGAACATTTTGCTTAGAAGTGCAGTAATTAAATATTAATGTGCTGTTCTAAAGTGCCTTTTTTTTTTTTTTAATTTGAGATGTTCTTGGAAAATCAAAAGGGGTTTCCAAATGAAGAGGGGCATGCTAATCAATTCTCATTGATTGTTACTATTATACTATTAATGAATTTTCTTTCCAATTAATACATGCTGTGTCTTTTGCTTTGTTGTAACATGGAAAATGTAGTGATATACAGTGACTATAAGACAGTATTTAGCTAGTAAACTGCAATGGTAGAATATTGTAAGCTGTTTTCTACTAAATAGTAGTTTTTCCAGGTTGTATGGATGCCAATAGCACTTCTGCTTCCCAGAAAACTACTATAATTCAAATAGTGAAAGCTGAGCACAAACTCATGTAGGAATTTTAAGAAAACATACCAATCTGTGGCATAAACAAAACTTGTGCCCATTTGGTAAGCTTCTTCTGGAACATTTTAGGGTGATCAGCCCAGCTTAACTCAAGGTGTTGTTACTGCTGACCAACGGAGTTATCCTGAACACAGGGCACTGACGACTTCAAACCACAGCCCTGTCTCCTGTTTTTCTTTCTGCATTTATTTGTGTGCTACATGTGTAGTTTTACTTGTCCAGACTCAAGGATGTGGATTCTCCAGTGTGTTACAGGTTTGCATTTGTTTATGCTGGGCAAAAAGAGATGGAAAATCTCAGTTGGAGGTGTTTTATATGCCTGCTGTACATCAGTAAACATTCTATACATGATGGAAAGCAGCAAATGAACAGACCAAAGGACCTAATCACAGTGCCTAGACTAGTTCTGCATTACAGGCATTTGTTCGGTTATTAGCTTTATTTAACAAATCAAGATCGAAATTCAGCCAGGTCCTTAACTCTGTGCTTAGGTTTAGGCACAGCAATAGCCCCAGTGAAGACCAGTTCGTAAAGGCTCTCCTCATGTGCTGATGTGAGATACATGGGTAGGCAGAGTTGTTCCCTATTCATTAAAAGCAATTAGCAGATTTATTAAAGCACTTAGTGTATTGTACCAAACAAGAAAATAATTTTGAATGTAAGATGTTTGTTAGCCACAGACAAAACAGTGTTTGTTTAGGTAATAGAAGCCAAGTATGTAATTGCTTTATTTGGTAGTTATCTGATACTTCTGTGCATTTTGAGTTAACATCAGTTTTGTAGGGGTTGGATAGTCCTGTAAAAAATGTATAGCTGTATAGCTTCCAAGCTAAGATCAATATCAAATGCCACAGCATAAGATGGCCCAGTGTGTTTTACAGACCATGTATTGAATTATTAGTTCATTTGCTATCTTTGGGTCTGTTCCTGCTCCATTTGAAGTCAATGAGAGTTTTGTTTGGAAGTCACTATTAACAAAAAGTGGTCAGACATCCAGCAGTCTTATAAATGAACCTTTTGTAACTTCTTGATTCCAGGTTGCCTGGCTTTTAGTCACTACGTTTTATATTTGTGTAAGGCAAGATTTTTTTTCTTATGTTGCACAGTGTTTACTGGAGACAGTTTTAGAAAGCTAATTCTACACACGCTTCTTCAGTCAAAGTAGAAGATCACCATGTTTATTTTCAGATAACAGTAAGCAGCTACTTTGGGGTGATAGGGGTCACTCCAGCCATTCTCTCAATATGGTAACAGGCTGGACCAGCTTGACATTTTCACAGAAAATGCTCAGCAATAATACCTTCCTCTCACAAAAGAAAAAAAAAAAAAAATTAAGTTAGTGTCTTCTTTTATCTCATATCTCCGTTACAACTCCACTCCGGCCTGTGTCTTGGACTTTGCCCCTTATTTTTTTCTTTTTAGCTCTTGCCCCTTTTCAACCGATAATGCTTGAAATCATCTTTGTTTCTTTATTTCTCTCTGTGTGATGTTTCCTATTCTCCCTTCCTCCCAGTGTCAACTCACAGTTACCACCTTTCCCTCACTTAGATCCCATCTAAAAATTTGCTCTTTCTGTGATGATTATGAGTTGTGAGCAAACAATAGACAAGTAATAACTATAGATTGTTCCCTTCTCCTGCTTTCACAGCATGTTCTCTCTTCTTGATGCCTGTTTTTTAGGCTGGAAGCCCTTTGGGTCAGGAACTGCTTTTATTGTTTGAGCTTTTTTTTCTTACAGCACTGAACAAATTGTATGTGCTAAAACATTACAAATAATGAGAAGAGCAAGCTTTTCATGGTCATAATACTTTATAAACATCAGCTGAATAATAATATTTTAAAAACATGTTTGCTGTGCTGTGTGAGTGCTCATTTGCTGAATGCAATATACCACATCCTCCTCATTTGAGTCTCCACTTAGTCCAGAGGCTTTGCCAGTTTACATCAGATGAGAATCTGGACTATCATCTCTAATTCACAGTACTTAGTAATTTATTTTTTTAAAGAATAATCAGTTTTTTAAACATCTGATTTGTTTTTGTCTAATAAGTAAAATTCTGTTACACCAGTAGGACAGTGGATGTGCTTTCATCTGTCTCCCTGAGGACTGTTTGAGTACCCATGCCCGAGTGTGTGATGCAAGAGATGAACAGCCCTTTGGGCTTTCATTCTGACACTCAGACCTGTAGATTTGTACTCCTCTGGGAATGTATTCATCAGAAGTTGAGGCAAAACCCTTACTAGGTTATTGGAGAAGGGTTCAGAAGAGGGCATGAGATGCATGCAGCATTTCCCATTCTTTGTGAATATTTTGAGGAAAATGCCAGGTTTCTTAAAACTAGTGGACGAGAAATACGGGTCATTGAAAAAAAAGCATGCCAAAAAATACTGGCTGTGGGAACATCTTGTCATCCATATATTAGCAATAATTCCATACTCAACTCCATGACACTGTCATTAAAGGAAGCAACTGTTTAATTACAGGGGTTTCTAACTTCATATAAAAAATGAATCCATTTGCTTCATTTTTATGACTAGGAAATGACAAAGCATGGATAAAAAGAGAGATACCTTACAGTCTGGTTATAACTTTTTTAACAATAGGAGGAATAAAGTAAAATCTGTAGAAATGAAGAAAAACTGACATCATGTACAGCTAGAAATCAGGGAGGTTAAGTTCTGTGTGACATGTTGTCTCATCTGACAGACTGATCAGGTTGTAACTGTGAAGTTGCCCCATTACGAAATGAGATTTCAAAAGGATGGTATTTTTTAGGAAACCCATGGAAACTTTCTTTGTATATGGCTGGTTAGCTGTAAGGCTAATTCCAGGGGAAAACCACACGTTCTTTGGGAAAAACTGTAAGTAGGAAAAGGGAAAGCTGTAACCAAGCTTTCTTGGTTTTGAACAGAACTAGCTCTTTGTAAACCCTGCCCTGCTGGGGAGTGGGAATTCTGGTTTTGGTGCTGCTGCTGGGGACTGGATTCGCTGTCTGACTGCTCCCAGGCAGCCCACTGGTCCTTGCTCTGGCTAAATCCATTGGTTTCACGTAATTACCAGTAGGGCTACTCTTCTGTCTCTTAAAAATCAGTATTAAGACACTGGTTATACTTGCTGGTTCTGCCTAAGGCCTCAGGAGAGCAAATAATGGATACTTGTAGCTGAATACTCAGGTAATAATCTACATAATTTCAGAATAATTTGTGGGTAACTACAAATTTATACCTAGGAGAAAGAGTGAATGAACTGTAGTGACAGTTATATGAACATAATGACAATTATTAATATTCTGTGCTAAACGTTTTCCGTATCTTTTCAAAGGTAAAAATGCATAACTTGTGTTTCTCTCTTACAGCTTGGGATCTCAACTTTCCTAGTACCTTAAGCAAACAAAAAGTAGTGTTAGTGACTTAAGATGACTGCATTTTATCCTCTTAGGAAGATTTAAACCTGAACACATGTACCAAGGACCTGGATACAGATGTATCTTGGGAAATATGACAGTAGGAATGTAATTTAAACTTATCCTCAGAGACCCTTTGTGTATTTCTTAAAAAATAAATTAGTTCCAATGCAGTAGTGGTGGTCTCAGCAGGCAGGAAACACTTAAAATTATGCAGAAGGGACCAGAAATCTTTGCTAAGAAGCTTTTTGTTGCTATGTTTTGTTTCTCAATAAAAATGATCCACAACTGTAAGTACTTAAAACTAAAAACAAGAGGGTTGTATCTGACAAAGCTGCACAACTTCTTAATGTAACCCAGTCTTTTCTGTGTGGTTGTTTGCACATGTTTTGGACCAGAGAAAGAGTCCTTTGTGGCTCAGCCTGGTTTGACTACATGGCAGGAGTGTACAAACAGAGGATGAAGGTGGTGTCTTCTTACACCGAGTATGTTTTGATTGCTTTGAGCTGTGATCACGTCTTACTGCACATACCACTTTTGAAATCTGTTAGGGAGAAACTCGTGGCTTCCCCAGCTCAGGCATTGCCGTGATGGTGCAGTCTAGATGCAGATGCCAGGTATTATGATGGCCTATGGTGATAAGAAAAATGCAAATATAACAGACAGATGGGTCAGGAGGAAAAAAGCATTGGTGAAGCATGCATTTGCAGAGTTCAGATTCAAAAGCCATGCCAGCAGTTGTCTCTCCAGCCATACATCTCCCTGTTTCTATCCTTGCCTTCTTTGTTTTGGTCACTGTGAAGGTTTTGGGGAGCCTGTTCTCATGCAGGGGTGTTGGCAGATGTCCTAAACCTCCTCTGGGAGGATGTTAGCTTTTTTTCTGATGATGCTAAATGGTGTCTACATGCTAGTGATGCACCAAGAGAAAGTTGATTCCTTCTGTCATTGACCACTTGTGATTGACCAGAAGGGTCCATCTCTCAGGTCTGTCGATTTAGGAGAGAATGATGTAACTTTAAGGTTTTTGTGCTCCTTTGCTTTAAAACAGCAACTGCAGTAGATGGCTGAACCTCAGCCTAGAAAAAATAAACACACTGAGTTGACAGAGACTCTGGAGAAAATACATTGATATGCATCCAATAGAAGACACTTTTTTATATTTTTTGTTTCTGACATAGGGAGGGAACTTGTCATGTCATCAACTGTTTTTAAAGGACAAAGTAACAATAAAAGCTAAGCATGCATTTCTTCATTTGTGTTTGGCAAAGACAGTGTAACATTTTCTCCAGGATGATGACCTTGAATTAACTAAATGTCACCAGTTTAAAGAGTAAATTATTGTCACAGTGCGCTTTATTTGTGGTTAGGCCTGAAGACTGTCAGGAATTTCTTAATACAAAAGGTGTTTGTATGCTAGTCCATTTACCCAGGCTCCCTGCAAATAAACCACCACGATCCCAACTGATCTGACTTTGTGTTGCCACATTGCCTTGCACGCTTATGTACACCAGCATGTTTGCAGCTTGTGGAGCTCAGCCTTTCAAAGTGTGTCATGGAATCACAGAATGGCTTGCGTTGGGAGGGACCTTAAAAATCACCGACCCCTCTGCCTTGGACAGGGACACTTTCCAGTGGACCAGCTTGCTCAGACCCTCCTCCATCCTGGCCTTGAACACTTCCAGGACAGGGCATCCACAGCTTCTCTGGGCAACCTGTTCCAGGGTCTCAGTACCCTCACAGTAAAGGATTTACTCCTACTATCTAATCTAAATCCACCCTCTTTCAGTTTGAAGCCATTCCTCCTTGTCTTATCACTACATGCCCTTGTAATAAGACTCTCCCCAGCTTTCCTGTCAGCCCCCTTTTAGGTCCTGGAAGGTGCTAAAAAGTCTCCCCCGAGACTTCTCGTTTCCTTTTTCTAAGGAGTGAATCCCATTCAGAACCCAGTCACTCTCTAACATCAAAGGGGCAAGGATTTTAGTTTGGTTTGGTTGGTTTTTTTTGGTAACTGCCATTGGCTGTGAAAATCTGTTCCAAACCCATAGCATTAGTAGCAAAAATGTACGTATTACCAATATCTGTGATAATGTATACCTGTTAACGTATCCCTGGCCCTTTAGTACAGATGATTCTGCAGCATCTGAGGTGAAATGGTGTTGAGATAACCCCAACAAAGGAAAGCACAGATAAATGCTTTTGCTGCTGGAGCTGAACTGGCTTTTGTAGATCCAAGCAAACTATCTCTTTATGGCACTCTTCAAGGCTTCACACTTCACAAGAACTTGCCGACTTGGGTGCATGGCTGCGTGAACATGATTACATAGCAAGTGGTATAAATGCAACCCGTTTTTTTTTTTATTGTTCTTAGAAGTATATGAGTAGCAGTATCTTGAACGAATTACAGCTGATGTAAAGCACATTTAAGGAAACCCATTAGCAAAGAATTAGAACTAGAGCAGATTAGCTATTCTTTAATGGCCTTGACTGTAGATCTTTTGATGCCTTGGTAGCTTTTCTAACACTCATTGCTCATCTGTCTTTACTAAATGACTGAGAAGCTTCTTTCAAGTCACTGTCTGGTTGTAATGTGAAAAATTCGCTGTTTTCTGCTGAAAAAATTATTACCTGGAGAGGTAAATTCTGTTTAGTTCTGTACTGTATTTGTTGTTGAGATTTAAAGCATTTTGCTGCTCAGTGTGTCTGTATAATGGAATGAGCAATCCCTAATATGCTTCCTTGGAGTTATTAATTATTTACTTTCTTGAAATACAGATCATAGACAATTTTACATGACTTCCCTTTGTACAGACTTTCTTGTCTCTCTCTTTATTTTTGTATGCTTTGCAAATGCCTATAAATTCATTTTCACTGAAAGGGGAAATAAGTAATTTAGATGATTGCAGCTGTTTCATAATTAATTAATTTCAATTTAAAATAATCAAATATTGCCCATCCATTGTTCTGTGTGCTTTTCTAAGGCATTAAGATTCACAATATCAAAATAAGTTCCAGATGGAAGTGCATACTTCATAATCAAAGAAAAAATATCTGGTTTTGTCAAAAACCTGAAGAGTCCTGCCCTGGTCAAAACAGAAAGTATTATACTTAAGCATATTTTTCAAGTTTTGAGCCATTGCTTTAGGAATTACTTGAAAGTCCCAATTTGAAAAATTTTATAGGGTAATAACTTATAAACAGAACTATAGAGTAAGAGAAACAGTGATGTATGACTATATATTAATTTGTTTCCTCAAATACGCCTGGCATCTGTTACAATGTAACAAGTAACAAGGCTTAGCACATTTTCCCCTTTTTGGCACTCTTCTGTGATAAAGAGAAATATTTGCAATGGTAAATCATGTCTTTGCTAATAATCAATAAACAACACATTCTCCTGATAAAAAATTCATGGTAAAATGAAATAAAAAATTTTGAGCAGAAGGAAGAATAGTTGAAATACTGTACTGAGAAAGTCTGTACGTTCTTATACTTTAATAAATGCTAGGGTTGATGGAAGAACTTTTAATGTGGCAGTTTGCAATAAGAATAAAAAATCTTTTTTGAACATAAAAGACTCTTATGTAAGAGGTTTACATTATGTAAATGTTAATGTTATTGGCAACAGCCCATTATAAAGGAAAACTTTATATTCAGAAAAGCATTTGCAAATAATGGGATAGATGCAGCAATCTCTAGTCCTCACTTGGACAACTTTCTCTTTGAAGTCAATGGAAGTTTTGCCTGAATAAGGCGGAAGGAATTAGCCCATTCGTTATTATCTGAATTACATCAAGAGCTGACTGCTAAACAATAAAATCATGATTCATAACGTAACGGCTTCACTTAATTCTTTTGTAGTCTTAATATATCTCATTATATGGTACTTCTGTTCTTTCCTCTCTGTGCAGTATTCAAATTAATAACAACCACCTTTACATAACTGATGGTTCGACATGTTTTGCTGCCTTAGCAAGATCAAAGGATTTTATATACCCTTTTTGGATAGATATCAAGAATGGGGTGATCAATCTCTTCAGTAACCATTAAGCACATTGTAAATATCTCAAGGTACCCAATTAGACACAAGTGGTTTGCCAGATGCTGAGAGCATCACCAGTTGTCAGGAGATCCCCAAACCTGTGGGACAGTCCAGAATTTATTAGGGATTAGTGGTGGTTCGAGTTGTCACTCCACTGATTTGTGGTCATTCAGCTGTGCCCTGCCATGAGCAGCCTGCATGATATGTGGAGGTAAGGTTCAAGTGACAGATACTTCGTCTTGCCCCCCAGGCACCTTTGGGTGGGAAGGAGGGAGGGATGGATGGACACTGGTGTTTCGGTTCCTCTCTTGTGACCAGAGAGGAATGTCAGTTATAGTAAGTGAAACAGCAAAATTAGAAGGCCGTAAGAGAAGCAGACTGAAGAGAACAGCCCAAGAAGAGGGACGCCCAAAGGCTTTATTACGAAGCTGGAGTTAACCCGTTAACCCCTCACCAGGAAGCCATCTGCAGCCTTCAGGGTTTAAGAATTCTTTTTATCTAGAGGTGTAATTGACACAAGATGTGTAACAGCTGCAAGATGTCAGGTTTGTCAAAGTAACCAGAAAAATGAGTTCTATGACACACAGAGCAAAGTAACATATAGCTAAAAAAAGAAAAGAAATAAATTATCATAAGGATTAAAAAGAGGAAGAAAAATAGTCAAATAATGAAAGTTGTAGCTAATCCTGGAGCACTGATGATTTGAAATTAAACTACAATGAAGGTGTCCAAGAAGAGTCAACATCCTAACTATTTACCCCAGTAGAACTAACAGGGAATCTCCTCATGTTCCCATCATAACCATAGTTCACTGAGTGAGGGGCTGGAATGGCTAGTGCTCTGCACTGACTCCAGAGTAGGGTGGCTGCTGTGTTATTTTACCCTTCTGCCTGTTGCTGTTGTTATTCAGGTGCATTCCTATTGCACTTTGTATCTTCAAAGGAACCCAGATTTGCTGTAATAAGAGCTGTTGAGACTTGGGACAAAGAGCCAGTCACAGTACCAAAAACTTTGTAGACAAAGTGAAAAATAGAGCAAAATTATGGATAAAGGCAAAACTGGTCAGAAAGAAAAGACTGGAGTATTTTAATAATCCAAATAAAGAGCAGTTGCAGCAAACCACCAGCCTGACAGTGCTGCCAAATCCATGAGTGTGAGCAGGATGGGAAAACGGAGAACTTTCTTTTTAAGAACCTCAAAAGGCGATGAAGTGATTTTAGGCATGTTTGTGAGGGCTCCTCCCAAGTATGAGTGACAGTACAAGAATACCCTGAGGGGATTAGTTGGAAACTTGGAGAGCCTTAATGGGTCAAGAGAAGACTAGAGAGCCTTATTGTAATAATTTTTGGTAATGACTTTTCATAACAATGGCGATAGGCCACAAAGAGCCTTCATAGTGAGGAAGGTGGGAACCAGTGAAGAGCTGTGAAGAAAAGGGGCTCATAGTCAAAGCACCCTGCCTGGGAAATGCAGTTTGCTGTGGCATCTCAGCTGGAGCTGGCTCTCATCTGTGAAATCCAGTTGTGCAAACGATGGCATTTATAGCAGCAGAAAACCGTCCCTGCCCAAAGAAGTCAGTAGATGGGTCTCAGTAACACATTATAGTTTAGATCTCCCATAATCCCAGTGTGTTAAAGTTCTGATACTGAAATGCTGATAACTGTTTGGTATTCTGTAAGGCTCTCCAGCACCTCATCAGACTACATGTGGCACCAATGGGAACTAATTAAATATACCTATTACAGTACTACTATGGAATACTACTACAGTACTGCTGCTTTAGATCAGAATGAGTCTTGGAACACTGACCTGGATGCCCGTTAGAGATACCTAATTCCCACTTTAAGGCATTATTTGGAAATGTACCTCTTATTGAAAGCTTTAAATCAGGCATTCTGATTTTTTGAACAAATACATAACTTGAGTGTTTTCCTTTGCTCAACTCACATTCACATGCCAAAACAACTAATAAAATTTCAGACTTGCTTATATTGTAATTTGGTTGGCGGAAGAAAAGTCATCTATGAAAGCTGAAGTCATCATAACTCATTAGGTGCTAATGTATCTGCTGTGCGGTAGAGAAGCAGGCCAGCTCTGTTGAAACGCCGCTAGTTCGCCCTCATCCGCTCACAGTTGTCTCTGGAGGATTGGGAAGTATAAACAAGTTTTCTAACAATACGCGCTAAGAGTATGCTAAAATAGCTGCATTTACTTTATCCCAGAAGTCTGTCTCTGTCTGCAGACAAGTACGGAACCAAAGCGAATGCAGAAGTTTGAGAATGGTTCCTGTATTTCCTCCTAGGAAGTCCCAGGGGAAAAGGAGATTGTGTGCTCACAGATGTCCTGGGTACGTGCAGTAAATCCAACATTTTCTGAACATGCTGCTGGCCTTGCTGCACCTGGTAATAAACCCTGGCAATAAATCAGGTGATCTGCACATGCATAATAAATCCGACGCACCTGAACGCCGGCATACAGGATGGACATGCTGTGCACAAACTGGCTGTTTTCCAGGTCTTCTGGATGTCAGGTTTCCACTGTGACTGGCTTGCCTGGGAGTTCTGGCAAAACTGCTGATGTTTGCTTTTTATATCAGCATTTCCAGGGCACGTCCAGGGGGAGGGGGACATATGGGGGGTACTAAAGCTTGAGCATAATTCTTCAGTGTGCCAGTACTCATTCAAGCCATGATACAACCCTGAAAATATAAACAACCCTATACCTGTAAAGGTAATCTTTCTGTCAACTTAGGCATTTTTTTGAAAATAATACCCCAATTTCTTACAAGTTCAAATCTGTTCTCCAATTTCTTTACGTTAAGATTTTGTGTGTATCAGGTGAATATTCTTACAGCTTCCAGGCATCAGCATCCTGAGTACCCTCTCAGTATCCATCAAAATGTTTACTTTTGTAAGAGAGCTTTAGTTTTAGGCCATCAGGGTGTGAGGACCTTCCTGAGGGCCATGGAGGTCAGAGTATCTCAAGCAGGGAGAGATTGGAACCTGTAGTCATACACTATGATTGTGTATTTTTCTCCCACCTCGGAGGATGTTCAAAAGCGGTGAACTTCAAGCCACAGATGGGTCAAGGGTTGCTCCCTGCCCTATAGGCCAACTGACTTGGCACCAAATACCTTCACATGCTGGAAAATCATAGAATTACAGAATCATAGAGTGATTTGGGTCAGAAGCGACTTTAAAGATCATCTAGTTCCAATCCCCCTGCCAAGGCAGGGATGTCATTCACAAGACCAAGTTGGTCAGGGCCCCAGCCAACCAGGCTTTGAATGCTCGCAGGGATGGGGCATCCACAGCTGCTCTGGGCAACCGGTTCCAGTGCTTCATTACCCTCTGGCTAATGAATTTCTTCCTAGTACTAATCTAAACCCACATTCTTTCAGTTTAAAACCATTGTCCCTTGTCCCGTCACTATCTGCCTGTTTGAAAAGTCCCTCTCCTTCCTTTTTATAAGTCCCTTTTAAGTACGGGAAGGCCTTGGTGAGGTCTCCCTGGAGCCTTCTCTTCTCATGGTAAACAACCCCAGCTCTCTCAACTTGTCTTCTTAGGAGAGGATCCCTGATCATCTCTGTAGCGCTCCTCTAGGCCTTCTCTAAGAGGTTCGTGTCTTTCTCGTGTGGAGGACTCCAGAGCTGGATGCAGTATTCTGAGTGGGGTCTCACAACAGCAGAGTAGAGGCGGAGGATTACCTCCCCTGACCTGCTGGCCGCTCATCTTTTGATGCAGCTGNTCTCCCTGGAGCCTTCTCTTCTCATGGTAAACAACCCCAGCTCTCTCAACTTGTCTTCTTAGGAGAGGATCCCTGATCATCTCTGTAGCGCTCCTCTAGGCCTTCTCTAAGAGGTTCGTGTCTTTCTCGTGTGGAGGACTCCAGAGCTGGATGCAGTATTCTGAGTGGGGTCTCACAACAGCAGAGTAGAGGCGGAGGATTACCTCCCCTGACCTGCTGGCCGCTCATCTTTTGATGCAGCTGCGGATGCCATTGGCCTTCTGGGCTGTGAGTGCACACTCCTGTCTCATGTTCAGCTTTTCATCCACCAGAACCGCCAAGTCCTCTGCAGGGCTGCTCTCAGTGACTTCTTCTCCCCATCCACTCATATCTGGGATTGCCTTGACCCAGGTGCAGCACCTTGCACTTGGATTTGTTGAACATTATGAGGTTCTCATGGGCCCACTTCTCAAGCTTGTCCAGGTCCCTCTGCATAGCACCCTGTCCTTCTGTTTTGTCACCTGCACTGCTCAGCTTTGTGCCATCTGCAAACTTGCTGAGGGTGCACTCGATCCCACTGACGGTGTCTTTGATGAAGACGCTGAAGAGCACCAGTCCCAAGGCAGAGCCCTGGGGGACACCACTCATCACCTACCTCCACCTGGACATAGAGGCACGGACCACAACTCTGTCTGCATCCGTCCAGCCAATTCCTTATCCACTGAACAGTCCATCCATCAAATCCATGTCTCTCCAATATGAATATGAGGATGTTATGTGGGACCGGATCAAAGACTTTACAGAAGTCTAGATAGATGACCTCTGTCATCTTCCCATGTCGACCATTGCCATCATTCCCTCATAGAAGGCCATCAGATTGGAAAGGCATGATTTGCCCTTAGTAAATAAGAGCAACTACGTTTTACATTAGTAAGGTAAAAATAGGTAGCCACATGCAACTTGTTTATTGAAAATGCTTCCTTACCACTTGGTTACTGGAAACGCCAAGCGTGTACACTAGGGTTTGATTTTATTTTGGTCTGAGTGGTAGAGGTAACGAGCCCCATTGAGAAATGGCAGCAGAGAATCGTAACAGTGACCAAATTGGTGCTTCCTTCATCCCCACTTCTGCATTCATTTGGGAAATGAGGGAAAGGACCTCAGTGCTACAAGAGTAGGTGACTGATTTTGTAAAAATAAAAACATCTTCTTCTTTATGTTCTCTAGTAAATGAGCCTTCTTTGCCATCGTGAGATGGGCTGCATAGAAATGAAGCAGGGGACTTTACTGGACTGTATGTTACTGCACTTGTGTTTAAATAAGGAGTATATTCAGGGCAAAGATGCTAACTTGATTTCAATAAACCAGAAAGCATGTAAAATATTACTAGAGCCTACTGAGTTACAGTCTTTCGTCTCCTTCGGACTTTTCCGCGGTGGTTTTGTGTGCCAATTCAGGATGCTGCCTTTAAGCTAATTAGCAATTCTGAGCAAAGTTGGAGGAAATTTGTATTTTTCTTCCTCTGGATGACATGCTTATCAAGTCAGCTACCCCCAGTCTGATAGAGCAGGCTGCCAACAGACTTGTCACAGTTTATGAAGAGGGTTTGTGGTGGAGAGAGAAAGTATAATTGAAAACCACATCCACCAATTAAACACCTACATTTCCTTTTAGACTCCAAACAATGGACGTCTTTCCTTTTGCAAAAGAGATTTCTCAAATCAAAGCAATTCATAGAAGAAATATAAATTAGGAAGGAAGCTCTGAGTAGATCTTTAATGAGTCTCTGGCACAATGACACAGTGAGGTGTGACACATTCATGAATATGATGTAATTGAAAAGATTGAGGTTTGCAAAGGTTTGCTCAGCAATCAAGCAAAAGTAATGCAGCCAAGTATGGGATATGTTCAGGTCAAGTTTTTGGTACCTGTAATATCAGTCTTTTACTGATAGGAAAAGAGTACACTTGATGCTTTTCTTAGTCTGTGATACATAGTTTTAACACCAGAAAAATAGCATCAGTTGTATTTTTACTCAAGTGAACAAAAACTGACCTTCTTATAATAATGACAAGACACAGAAGAGGATCTTTGAAAATAACTGTGGACTAGTTAAGCAGAGGATGAGGTAAAGCCTGGATATGACACATTCAGGAATATTGTAGATAGAGAGGTAGGAGCAGGAGCTTGGGGAGCTATTTTCTCTGAAGAAAATCTCTAGTATAAAAACATTCATTGCAAGGACACAGAAGAGCAGAATGGATACTTCAGAGAAAAGGTGTAAAAATTAACATTCAATTATCATACAGTTGATATGGACCAGATGAATTGAAAGACATTGCAAAAGTATACTGAGTGATGATAAAAACAAATTACACTATTATTATTATTAACAGTGGGCTTGTATTTACCTGAGGTAACACCGTGTGATACGTGGCACCAGTTGCATTGAACATCGCCTCTGTAGATCTGTAAGCAGTTCAGCTGTGTTCCTGGAGAAAAACATCTGAGTTTATCAGCTTTTTCTGTGGTTGTTTTTTTTTTTTTTCAGGAGAAAAGAGTAACTATTTTGGGCTCAGCATCATGTGAGTAGATCTATGATGCTTCTAGAACAAAGCTATAGGGCTGCATGGTGCTGTGTGTGAAAGCCCTCCTCTGGTCTCTGTTAGCTTGGGGATCTCTGCCCTGCTGTGCTGTGTACATGTGCCCAAAGCTTCCCAGAGGATGTGAACCAGATGAACCCTTTTTCTGTGGGCATGGGCATCCTATAGACTTAAAAGGAGAGAGGTGAGCCAGGCTTGTTTGTGAGACTGTGTTTCCTAAGCATGATAGAATGTCAGCAGATTGCTCATTGTACAGTACTTTGTACAGTGATGCATCTAAACCTGCAGTCTGTAATCTAAGGTATGTGATGGCTGAGAAATTCAGTCAGTTCAGGCGAGACATTGCTTATGGGGAGTACAGGCTAAGGGACCACAGAAGAAATTTAGGTCTTCAGTAGAAATCAAAACTAGGCAGTTCCAGAAGGTCAAAGTACAGCAAGTAATCCACAAAGGGTGCTTGTTAGCAGGCTAGAGACATATCTAGGTTGGAAGCTGAATGCAGGACTAATGTACTAGTGGCCTAGGTATCCAAACCACTGAAAATCACTTTGATTTTATCTGTTTTTTAATGTGCCTAGCAATTGCCACCTCAGCCAGAAATTCCTCTGACTTATTTGGAGGCTGGATTTTGATTTTGTTCACTGAACCAGGCAGTGCAAGTTTATGCCAGGAGATTAATTTAGCTGATGATATGCCACCAAACCAGATCCTTACTTGAGTTTTACCACTTTTAAAGAAGGTGCCACATAATGGTTTATGTGCATGGTTTAGACAGAATTAAGATAGCAAACCCCATGACCCAGAAACCCTGCACGACCCAACTGGGCACCCGAGATGATGCTTTCTGGCAGAAGCACATTTAGACTTAGCTCCAGCTTTGCTACTACACATGCCTAGAAGCAACTTGGGGATTAGCAGACTCATTAGCCCAGTACATAAGGGCCTGGAGAAGTCTGAGATATGCTATGGCCACACGCTGTCAGTGCTGCCTGCATGTCACACACTGTGTCTTTGGGATGATACCACCCAGGGAAGTCAGGACTCCCCTCTTCCAGCTGAATGTTTCGACCACTTTACTCCTGGCCTCATGATCCCTCCATTCCCAGATCAGGCTCCAGGGAGTGTGGTGAAGGGCTTTGAAGGCCATCCAGAAGTAGCCTTTGACCTAGTAAGTAGAGCATGTTCCTTGAGATTGAATCTCTGGATGTGAAACTCATGCTAGAGAGATACTTGGATCTGGGCTTCCCATTTTCTTATGCTGTTGCTTTAACCACTGGAATGTTAGCAAAACAGTGCTTAGCTGTGTTCTTTGGTTTTCTTTTCAAAGAGAGGTATGCCCCTCTTGTCTGACCTAAATACCCAAAAGGGCACATAGGTGAGGCTCAAGCTGTGAGTTCTGCTTCCACTGGGAAGTCTAATCACAGCAAAACCTGAAAGTTCTCTTTGACATTTTCCTTTGGCCAAGGTTTGGCTCCCAACATAGCCTCTGGGTGTTAAGAACTGGCTCTTTGATGCTGGCTTCTCCCCATTTTCCCTATGGGGAACTTCAGCACCCATGCAGCACAGTGAGATCCATTACAGGAGCTGGGTGCCAAACTCTGCACCCAGCTGTGCAGCTCATCCCTGTATCCAAGTCTTTTAGAGGAAGGTTTAGATTTTAATGTCATTACATTTATTAAGTTTATTGTTATCCCACCAGATTAACTGAAGCCAGCTGCTTCTCTCTAGCAAGAGGTGGTAAATGTTATTTCAGAGGAGACAGGAATATTTTTTCTATCTTTCAGTTTTTCAGTGAAAGCATGCTTGCCTGGAAAATATATCCAGGTTTTTTTGTTAATGCCAAGATGGTCTAAAAAGACAGAAGATAATTCTCATTTAATCTAATCTATTTAGAGTATTTCTGGAGAGCCCATTACTGGTGTCTGAGTGACAAATGAAGGTCTGGATTGCACCTGCCAGGTATGTGCCTGGGGAAAAGGCATGTGCAGTACATAAGGGCAAAGGCATGTGTGTCCTCATGCTCTCATGCAGGATTTATCCTCTATCCAGCATTTTCTGGTGAGATGTATAATAATTCCCACTAGATAGCAGGTCAGATTTCTAAAAGAATATCAGTAACTATGGCCTTGCCTATATGTGAGCAAGCAAAATACACAAGGATTTAAACTGAGTAGCCTGCTCTACGGTCTGCGGGATACTGGCACTGATATGTGGAAAATTGCACACATGCAAACAGTTATTTAACTGAATTTGCTTGTATAGGTTTAAAATATAGCTAATTTAATGCCTGTACCAAATGTTGGGAATTTCTTCTAAGAGTAAGAAGTACTACTATAGGGTAGAGCAGTCAAAATGAGTAGCTTCTATCCCAGTTTTGAAGATAGCCTCTACCTGTAATTGGCAACTTCTCTCAGGCTCAACCTGGTGCAGACACAAGCATCATGCACAGATTTCAGCATTAGCAGTAGCAGATAATTTCCTTCCAGAAAGAAAATGGGACAAATAAGCATCCTGTTCTGTTCCTGTCAGCAGGAATATTTCTGTCTGTTCCTGCTGCAGTTGCTCACTCCTTAGGGCCACTGACACCAAACAACACCGAGCAAACAGTACGAGATTTCACACCTAAGGCTTCAGCTGTGCCTTTGCAGCACTTCTGGGCTGTCTTAGAGATGTCACTGGCTGGTCCAGCATTCTGATTTCTGTCTTTTACATGAGCTGCACTGACCACAAGGAACTAGGACCAAGTCTAGGACTGGGTTGTGCCGGTCAGGTATGGCCATAGGAGAAAAGATGATGCTGTGTACAGGAATGTGACAGTGGGAAATGAGGGTTGCTTGAGGCCAGGCCACCACATAACTGGCTCTGAGAGGCTGGCAACCTGCCCTCCTTAAGGGAGATGCTGACAGCTTCTCAGAGCAGATGAACTCAGCTCCTCTCCTGCTGTCCCTGACCATGCAGGAATGGCATGGTTGCAGAAAGGAGTTTATCCAGGGGAATGAGAAAGAGAAAAGGCTCCCCACACCCTTCAGGATGCTGGCAAGCATCACTCGTCTGACAAGCAGAGAAAACGTGGGAGTTAAGGGGACTCAGATTTCACACCTCATCTCTATTCTCTTCAGGCTCAAGAGGGGGAAGAGAGGATGGCTGACTGCAGAAGGTTGGTTGTTTCTCATGCCCCTCAGCTTTTTGGTTCCAGCAAAAATGAGTTTCATGAGGATGATAGGAGCTCAGTGGAGGATCTTGCCCATTGCTGCTGTGCTGCAGTGGGGCCCTTGCCTCCCACCCCCAGTATTCAGTATTTTCTGATCAGTGAGAAGCAGATAGGGAGCTGGGCAGCAGCAGAGCTTTGTGTTGTCAGAGGGCTTCTTAGTTGCAGCAATCTTTTTTTGCTGGTTGTGTCTGGCCTCTCCGAGTGCAAAGAAAAATAGGGAATCTGGCTGTTAGCATGTATCCTCCCTAGACCCTAGCCTGCATTCAGGGATGCAGGTTATTTCTGGAACTGGGTACAGTGCAACATGTATACATTAGCAAAATCAAGTCCTTATGCTGTTCAGGAAAATTTGGCTCTGAACTGAATAGCTAAAAAAGCTATCTGTCTGAGCTGCTTAGAATACTGCACAGCTTCTGCCAGCTGAATAAAACCAATAGCATTTCTATGAACAGAAAGCTTTCGACAAGAACCTTTGAATTATGAGTGGCAAGAACCATTCTCTTCATTTTTAACTTCTTACCCATGATGTATAGCATAGCCCTCATTTGAGGATAAGAGGTTACTATCTTATTGACTTGGCTTTAAATTGCATTTCATTGTATTAAAGAGCATCTGTCTTTTTTTTTTTTTTTGTATGGAGCAAGATATACTGTAATGTAGGAAGTATTTGACTTTCATGTAGCTGTAAGGCTAAACTTCCGAAAACATTCAGCCTTAAAGCTAAGATGGTATTTAGTGAAAACATCCCAGAAAATTATGATTTTACAATTACCTTATTGGTAGTTTGATTTTAATATAGTTTTGCTGATAGCTACCTTTGTACTTAAGGATTGTAAATTAATTAGACATACTGCTTCATCTACTCAGGAGGCAGGAGAAGAGCTGAGCTAATAGCTATGGGAGTGCTGTACCAGTTTGAGACTGAGGCTAAAATGACATGATAGAGGGAGAGGTTAGTCCTCTCCCAAGGTTGTCACTCCTGGTCACATTTTAATGTGAATTTATTGGACTGAAAGAGGTTAAAGAGGTAATTCTGGAAAGAAGAGAGAAATTTCTAACATAAAATGGAACTCATCAATAGTCCTGGTGTCTGTGGGGAGTTGTCAGATTCCATAATATTAACCATGTAATTAACAGGATATATAAAGTGATATGCTTTCAAATAATTTATATTTCAGATGCCTTTCAATGTGCTAATAATACCTCTATTTTTTTCCTCCAGTCTCTTGAAATCACTGCATTCCTTTTTTTTTCCTCTCATCTGTATAAAAACCCTTCGCATCTATCAGAGAGTTCTAACTAGTGCTTGTTCCCAAGGGTGACCTAATGGACAAAGTATAGATAAATCCACATGACAAATGCACTTTACAGTATGGCACAGCTGGCATTCTCTGCTCAAGTTCAGCTCACAAATAAACTTGTGGGGGAACTGCATTGATGCAGAGTGCAGGGCAGTGCATATTGCCTCCCTCTGTCCTGGAAATGACCTCTCATACGCGTGGTGGTGACGCACCAAGCTTTGCATCTCTCTTTCAGACAAGTTGGGGTGCGAGGGGTCGTTTGCAGAGTACTCTGCAAGAGGTTGTCTGCTTTTGTTAGCGTTTTTGTTGCTCTTCAAAACTTCCTTTTTCTGTTTTTAGTGATTGGGCTTTGAATACCAAAAGAGTATTGACTGACAATTGCTAGAAGTCCTTCTTCTTCTTCTTCTTCTTCTTCTTCTTCTTCTTCTTCTTCTTCTTCTTCTTCTTCTTCTTCTTCCTCTTCTTCTTCTTCATCATCATCTAGATAGAAAAAGAAAAAGCTTCCCTGAGCAGTGGAATTACCAAAACTACACCATAGTTTTGTGTCTTGTAATGCAGGAGCCCCACTGCATAAACTCTTTGCCAGTGGTGGCATCTTCCCTCATGCTCCTTTCTGGTGACATGGGGAGGAAACAGGTCTGGGGCAGTTTCAGAGCCGTGCTTGGACTCAGCAGGGCTCGTGGGCTGATGGACAACTGGCTGCCATCAGCTGGCATGGATAAGGACCAAGTTATTAGCACTACGTAAACTGCTGCTGATTTCAGCAGGACTTTTTTGGAAACTTCTGTCAGATTTGGCTGAGATCAATTAGTAGGTTCAAAATAACAGCCATGGGAGAGGGAGTAGATGGCAGGGAGACATCACAGTCTTGATGCTTTGCTTTCCAAGGAAGCCTTGTTGACAATACAGTACATGTCAATTTGTGAAACAAACGTGGGTTTGGAAAAAAGAAAATATTTCTTGTTTCAAAACCATATTTAATTGTTAGATGGAGGAAAAAAATGCAGGTTGAATATCTGGCACAGAGCCCAAAAGACATACTTGCAGGAAATTTCCTTATGAAGTAATTTAGGTCTTTCAGGAAAGATGGTGTGGGAGGCAGCTGGAGCCTGTGAAGGGCAGTCACTGTCCCTGTGCTGGCCCTGGTGCGGCATCTTGAACCAGAAGAATCCTGATCTCTGGTATTTACAGCTAAAATGATAAAGAACTACAGAAGGTTGAAGGGAAAAGGAGGGTGAAGCCTGGACCTCAGTTTGATACAGGCCACCTTTCCCAATGCACGTTGAGCAGCACAGTGAGAGCCGAGCTAAAGTCTATACCCTCAAACCCTGCATGTCTGAGTGGAACATCCTGGGCTTATAAGATGACTGGGTTGCTGGGTAGTCTAATGATTACCTTTTGCTGTGACTGAAAATGAAAATGCCTGGTCCAGTTACAGGACGTGGGCTTGAACATAGACCCATGTAAGAACATGTATCCCCACAGGGTAGCTGAAGGGTGTCAAGCTAGTTTTCCCTGCTATATATAAGACACATATGGGAAAAATTCCATTTCCATGTTCACTTATACTAGAAACGTTTTTCTCATATATCCATAATACTTATAACTGATCAACATAATGTAGTGGCATTCTAGATATATTCTAGTGACTACGTGTGTTTCTATCAAATGCTGTCAAAGAGCAATATTGTATACTAACATTTACAGCTTATCAGAAATTGAAGCATTTTCTTCTGCTATGCCCTGGCCATACTATTGTGAAAGCTCACTCATACAACCACTTCCAGCAACTGAACAATAAAACATTTTCAGTCACTCTTCATTTTATAGTAATTTAAAACCGCTCGTTACAACCAATAACTTTGGTGCTGGAAACCAGTACAGCAGTTATAAAGTCCTGGCATATAACTTCTTATGGAAAGCAGTGGTTTTATCACAGCCATGAACACGCAAGTGACCCAAGGCATAAAATTACTGCTCAAAAAAAAGAGATCTTATCTCCAGAAAATGCTCAGATATCTACTTACGACAATTACAACAATGATGATTTCACATCTGTTAGGCGGACAGTTTTAATCTGTAAAAGGTTAAGTATTTGACAGTTACTTGTTCTTACATACAGATTAGCTGCTTGAAGGTTTAACCTTTAGATGTTCTTAAGCAACTACTCTTTAAAATTTATTGTGTAAAACCACCCAAATAAAAACTGTCCCATCACTTGTAACTCAGAAATACAGAATGTTCCTTAGGTTCAGGATATTTTCACCTTCCTTCTTACCAAATTGCTTAGCTGGCTTTTCTTCTTCCTTTGTGCCTGAAAATATTTACAAGCAATGCTGCTTTAATTTGAACAGGCACTGCTTCATAATCAAAGGATAAAAGAAGGATTCTGTGATTAAATGTGTGGAATCAGTTTTTTTGACTCAGTAAAGAAGGCTGCTG
Source organism: Cnemophilus loriae (assembly GCA_013397755.1). NCBI lineage: Eukaryota > Metazoa > Chordata > Aves > Passeriformes > Corvidae > Cnemophilus > Cnemophilus loriae. The sequence continues at coordinate 2,505,449 of VZTF01002826.1, read as the reverse complement.
AAGAACATGATTATTCCTTCACACTGAATTGTCCTGAAAAGCTGGATAGGGGGAGAGGGAAAGAGGGAATGAATCTTCATGTGGCCTTTGCACTTACCTAGGAGTGGAGGCAGGGGAATTATTTATGTAGTAGCAGACAGATCTCCAGATTTCTGTAGGCTTTTATTGATATTTCCTAGGCATCATAAAACACAAGATGTTTTAAACCTCTCGCATGGAGATGAATTAAATTTAAAATTATCATATGACACTCAGATTTTCTTTTTCTTTTCATTTACACAGCTACAGTGAGTCAGTGGGAAGGGCATTCACAGTAACAAAGCTGCCCAGTTCTCATTTTTCCTTGAATAGGTATATCAGGCTATCTGTCTTCCTTTCATGTTTCTCACAGTGATAAACTTCTTGTTTTTCTCAGAATTTGGATCCCCATATGGGATCCAGATGGCCTTGATGGCATTGCAGGGACAGTTTTCATGGGAAAGAACCACCTCCCCCAAACAAGGTTTGAAACGCTGGGCATAAACATGTCATCGTTCTTGTATCAGTCACATAAATGTTCTCTATCTGTGATTTTGGGGGGTATGGAAGGAGGTGACTAGGCCTCCTTGCTGGGAGTGCTTGACCTTCCGTTTATTCCTGGCTGATGTGCTGTGCCCTGGAGTGGGCGTGCGCGAAGGCTGCGCTTGCCGCGGGGAGGGCGGTTCCCGTAAGCGTTGGGTGAGCCTTCCACATGGGCAGCAGCTACGGTGGGCATGCCCGTGTGGAACGCTCACCCAACCCGGAGTGGAAGGAAGCCCCAGCACACACACTGGGCAGCAGATGTGTTGCTCTACCGACCTGCTTCTCTCCCCTCCTGCTCCCAACACGCTCCTGTAGACCTTATTTTGGTCACCAGCACTTGTGGAGACTGGCCCTTGCCTGTGCGAAACCATCATAAGGATACATTCTGGAGGAACTGGAGGGACCTTTCTTTTTTTAATGCTTGCAGTGGCATTAACCATTGTGTTTTTATGCCCCACTTACCTTGCGTCGTTGTAAATGGGACTGCAGTACCTCTGCCAGCCGCGTAATACTGTAGACCATTTTAAACCCATTAAAGACTAATGGATATCTAGTGACAGAAAGTGTGCTGTGTGCCAATTAGAATATTTAAACTGTGCAATCAAAAGAAGTTAATAAAATCACTTTAGAAGTTGAAAATATGGTCGAAGGTAATGTGCTGTTTTTTCTTCAGGTGTTTGAACAATAGGACTGTTTTTAAAAGAAAATTGATCTGTCATTTTTTAAAGGCCAAGGAACATGCAGAAATAAGTCTTCTTTCCCTATTTTCTCCATATATTTTAATGTATATTTGGTAACCTAGTGTTTTTTCCACTTCACATCATAATGAACTCTTTCAAAACTGATAGCTGGTAGGTGCATGTACTTAACCATAGGTTTCATTCCATATACAGAGCAAGAACTTCACTGAAGATGCAGAATGCCAGTGGCATGAATATTTAATAATTGCACTTTTAAAGTTTTTTCATCCTTCTTTCTCTCTCTGGGATTGCCAAACCCATCTGTCTGGCCTCTACACCTGTTTACAGGTATCTAAATTTAAAAATAAAAAAACCCCTTTGTTGCAATTTCAGAATTTTGCGATGAAAGTGGGTAATGCTCACCTTATTTGTGAACTGCAAAATAAATAGAACAGTTGGTGGTTTTTTTTTTTTCCCTTTTGTGTTTCTGGTGACGTGCAGTATATTATATTTCAGTTCACTTAGTGGGGAGCTACAGGCCAGACACACAGTGGTATGAATTGGTAGAGCTGCATTGACTTCCATGGAATTGGACCAATTGGCTGCTGGTAGCTATGGCTGTGGCCATCAGAAATCTTGAAATTCATACATTAGCTATAGCTGTCATGTGTGGAAGCTATTATTTAGGTTAATAGAATTAATTAAAATAAATATTTATGTTTAAAGCAAAACAGTTTATGTTCTAATAAGATAACAGACACATTTTACGCATCCTTTTCTTTGCTGGATTTTTTCGCGACAGATAATGATCTTTCAATCTCTGTTCCATAAATATGCATGTCATGTTCAGGTTTCTATTTAATGCATGCATGAGTAAGTACCACTGAATTTGATTAACTTCATTAATGATAAATAATGAAGAACGCTATTTTAACTATTTTAGGACAAACAGTCACCTGGATAATGTTACTTGCTTGAGTAACCTTCTTCATCCTAATGGGATTGCACACAAGGGTAAAGTTACTCAGATATGTATGTGTAGGTTCAGTCTTTTATTATGTAGCAACCTTTAGAGCTTTTACTATCTGGCAAGCAATCATTTACATCCTTTTTAAAAAATATTTATGGCTTCCTTGACTAATTGCTTCTTACATGACTTAGAGCCTTTTGCATTGGTATCATTTGTTAAAACACATCCAGAAGCAGGCAGAGCAGAATCATTTTTCAACTTTTTAGTGTCATTTTTATAGACAAATAACACTTGTAAATGATGGATAATAGCCAGCAGAATGCTGCATTGTATAAAATGAGCATGAGTTATATTTGCTGGGAGATAGAAGGTTAACTTGGCTATGAACTAATTGAGGAGCCTCATGGTAAATGCAAAGTGGTGCGTGCACACTATAAACAAGACTTGAACTAGCTAAAAGGAGGATTTAGGTTAATTCAGTATTTCTTTTTTTTTTTTGCACACTACCTGGTGTTTTCTTAAAAAAAATAAGCCTCAAAAGCCATACTGAGTCCTAATGAGCTTGTAAAAAGTCCAGAAGGAGAGACAGAGACAGCATGTTTAAAAAGATGAGACGTTAACCTGTCAGAGTATTGGGGGTGGATCTTGTGCTCCTTCAAGTCTGGTGCAGGCATGGTCACTTCCATTTGCAGTTTTGACTTGACCATTTGTTTCTTGTCTCATAAAATACTGCTTACTTGGCCAGTATTTGAAAAAGTCATTACATTTTTTTGTGTTCTGCAGTTCATAGTTTACACTTATGCTGTGTTTTATGGCAGAATTCAAAATAACTGCCTTTTCTTTACCCGAGAAATATATGCAGTTGCATATTACAAATGTGTGCAACTGAATAACTTTTTTATAGGAGAGTACTTGACAGATGCCAGTTAACGTCAGGGGATACAAATGCTCAGTGCCAAGCAATGGCAAGACATACAAATCAACCTGGTACCAAATTTTTTTTCTGCATAAACAGCACAAGACTGTGACCTAAATGGACCCTGTGCAAGTGTTTAACTTGATGCTCAGGAAGAGTTGCAGTGATTTAAGTGTAATTATTCAAGTATTTTAAATGTGTGTGCTTATGTGCTCACAAAATGGGAGCTACATGAAGTAAAATCAGAGTTTGAGCTTTCAGGTTCTATAGAGCTCTGTGTAAATGTTCTTTCACTCACCCTAAAATTCCAAATAAGATCACTTTCTTTCTTATTAGAGGGGCTGGATCCAATTTGTCAGTGGTACCTTACACTTTGGGGGACATTGCTGCAGAGCAGATGTAGTCAGCCTTTAGTCTGTTCACTGATTAGCTACTCTGCAGTTCCTTTTGGGGTTTTTTTTTGCACCTCGTTACTGGCAGGCTGCTTGCCTGCCTCCTTGCGTTGGTTTCTTTGGCTATGAGAACTGAGAAAGCTGTAGACCATCTAAACTGTTCTGGTGGTCTGTCTCAGGGGTGGTCAGCATCTCCTCCCTGATACGATCAAACACGCCTCCAGCAAGGCCAAAACAAAGGCACTGTTCTGGCTGGGCACCCCGCGCCAGCTCCTGTGCAGCTCACCTTTCTTGCACTGGGGCACAGGTGGGTGCAACTCATCGTGTGATGGGGGTCAGCCCTGTGCCCACTCGGCCCGGTGGGAGAGAAGCTGGGTGGAGTCCTCCTGTTCCCACCCTGGCTGCAGGGCAGGCACCATTTCTATAAACTCAGTCATCACAAGCCTTTCCTCAGGGACTCTCAAGTGCTCGCTGAAGCCCAGCTCAAACAGGGAGTTTGGGATGACCTTTTTAATTTGTGCTCCCAGAGATTTTTCCAGTACTTTAGTGGGGCTAGTTTGCCCTTGTGGGTCATTGTAAATACTTAACATTGTATTTACTCATCCTGTCTTTAATTTTTGCAATGGTTTCAATTTGACTTTTAAATAAATATTTAGGGTGGGGATAGAAATTAAACAGTTGAACTCTTGCCAGCATCCCTTTTTTGTCCTTTTTCAAAGGCACTCATGAGACTCAGATGTAAAACTCTGGATAATATCCTTCCAGTTATGGCATCTGGCTTCTTGGCAGTCTCTTTGAGAAGTTGGCAGGCTTGGTGTTGCCTTTAAATCCAAAACTAGCTCTCTTGTAATTTTTTTAAGATGCTTTCTCCTTCTGCTTGTCATTTTTGCTTGCTTTACCTTTGATTCGGATGAATTCTTGCTTTATTAATAATTTGATTCTACCATGCTTGCCCAGTTTTCCATCTAGCCAGAATCTCAAGGTAAAAAGAGATTTATTAATGGTTTTAAGATGGGTACATGTATCTGTTTTAAAGTGACCTCCAACTGTGTGCAAGAATCTGGTTTTGGTTTATTTTTTGGGGGGGGGGAGGAATGTTTAGTGAATCAGGAATAAAGGTAATCTTGACTCCACTGGACTGGGTAGCCTGAATGCTGTGTTTCAGTAGCTTCTTTATCACTACAGTAGCACTCAGGTCCATGTTTCTGAAGTGTTAGCTCTTTAGAAGGTAATTTAACAGCTTTAGTAAAAAAAAGAGTTTGTGTAGGGACTATTTGAATATGGCCACTTTTCAGATATCCCCCCCGCCTCCTTTTTTCCTTGCAATTTCCTCTGGTTTTCAGGATCCATGTGAAACCTGAGTATATCTTTCAGTCTCTTGTAACTTCCAGTGTGGTGTATTTTTTTCCCCCATGCTGTACGTAACGTGCAGCTGCCTATGTGTGAGCAGGTGTCTGTGTGTGAGCATGTGTAGGAAGCAGCATTGCCTCAAGGTAGCTGGCAAGCCTGCAGAGGGGAGCACGCCTGGGCACACACACTGCCGTGCAGTTCCCTGCATTGCAAATAGTCAAGAAATCGGTTTCTTTGTTTTAGTTTGCATTACAGTGCTGCTCCATGATACTCCAAGTGAGTCTGGGGGAGGTGAATCCTCCATGGCACAGTTTCACCCCAGTCTCAGAGAGAAGGGCACTGAGTCTGTGACGCTTCTTTCTCACCCAGGGAGAAATATTCCGTGCTGAGGTCAGTACTAATTGAAGCCTTTTGCACAACAGCCGCAGGAGTGGGCACCAGACAGGCTCCCCGGGAAGCAGCCTTGCCTTTTAGATAGTGTCAGATCACAGGCATGGCTTAATGGAGTTGTTGCTTATCCATCAGTCCTGAATTGAGGAGGGATGCATTTTCCCTTTGCTCTCTGTGTCTGGGACATTGGGTTAAAATAATGTTACTTTCTACTAGGAGTAATAAAGAACATATGACTTGTGTCATTGTGTTATCTGTCTGTTTGCACTGGTGGGTTTCTACTGGATGCAGTGTCTTTGGATCATCCCCTTATTCTTTTGGAAAAGGCTGTCATGCCTCAATCTTTGTTTGAGGGGCAAGAGGAGAAGGACAAGAAGAGTGTAAATGCCATGTTCCGTACCCAGCTGGTTCCCAGCTGCACCGGCAAGGCAGAGTGCCCCCCTGGCCAGGCAGAGCTGAGGCTGATGTACTCCTTCACACTCAGTGAGCTTATTACCTGGTGGATGTGGGCTAAACATAATTAAAAAGCTCTGAGGTGAGTCAGCATTGCAAGCATTGAAGAAAATACCAGGCTTCTCTGTGGGGTTTTTTGTGTCAAAATAGGCGGTGGTGGAGTGAAAAGAATTAGATCAAGGTGAATAGTTGGTCGGAAAAGCATATATCATTGCTTTTAGTCAGTTGTTGCAGATAAGAAAACCCCTTTTGGGGGTTGGAGGATGCATATTGAACAAGCCTAAAAAGAGCCAGCCCATGGTTACAAGAAGGTATTTGACAGTGGGAAAATATTAGAGTGAGTTAATATATTTCTCTTATAAACTCATATTCTTCTGAAGTCTGCTTAACATAACAACTACAGGCCTCTTTTTAAAAGGCACATACCTGCTTTGCCTGTATATATCCTACCCTTTTAGAACTCAGATTCATTACAACTGTATGTACCATACAAGTACATGTATTTCTGACTTCGACAAAATAACACTACCACCTTCATTTCAGTTTTAGTTGCTCATGCCTCTTCCCTGCTGTTGCAATAGCATACCGTGGTCATCTTTTCTTGACAGTGTCCCAGCGAAGGTAACTAAGTCCATCTCATCTGTTTCTCCCTCAGAAAACACCCTGACATCTATAGTAATCCAAATTTTCTGAAAGTGAAGGTAATCAAAACCATGACACTTGAGGAGAGGCCAGATGTTGCTTGTGTATTGGCTTGATTGTGTTACAAAACATGGATTTCTTCATTTTAATTACTAAATTTATAATAAAAACACTGATGTGAAACTTTTACTAATTACATTAATTTTCAATTCCCATTTATTTTAATTAGTTGTGAGTCAGACTAGATTTGTTATCTTACACTTCATTATTAAAGCTAGTTAGCTATTAGAAATTTCCAGTGCACTTTGTATAACCTCCCGTCCCCGTGCCCCCTATGTAAATAAAAGAGAAGATGCTATTAGTGTAAGGTCAGAGATGGGGTCCATTAAGTCAGCCTTTGCTACCAGTGACCACACAGGGTGGATAAAGGTGACACCAGAGCAGAGGAGGCACTAAATACGCGAAGTAAGCTTGTGTACATTAAAGTGTGTTAAACCCCTGCATGAACATGCTTGGTGTATCCTCAAAGCGATCTTACATCAGTGCAGTTGATCCCTTTTCCTCTTGGCGGAAGGATAAACTGCCATAATATATGTTCATCTGACTGGGAACTGACTTCATTCCCTCAGCTGATTTGCGTCGACTTTCCTGAGAACCCCTGTGAAGATGAATCTTCAATTGCAGCAGTATCTCTCTCCTCTTAACCTACAAAATAATTGCCTCAGCTGAGATATGTCTCTGTTAGCTTTTTTAAAATGCTGACTTTTTAATAGCAGCTTTTCCTGAATTACATCAGGCTTTCTATTTATACACTGTTTTCCTTTCTGTGTTGCACTGGGTTAGGAGAAGGGAGGTCTGTGATCTTTGGCCACATAAGATAATGGCTTAATTCTTATTAGAAGTTTAGATTTTCATCATTTTTTAATGCATAGTATGTTAAAGAGAAATTTAACTAGGAACAAATTCCCTTTGTGAGGGAGGTATAAATTGAAGCCCAGGCAGTCAAAAGCATGATGACCAAGATTCATGTATTTGATCATTATAGGTGCCATTGCTGATAGGCACAGTTGTTGCACATTGTTCCACAGGCAACCACTGCCCTTGTTTGGGGAGCTATAGCCCTGTCGAAGCCACTTTGACAGCATCAGCTCATCAGCTGCACCCTTCGAGTGCCATGCAGCTGCTGTGCCCATGGAGTGACAGCGGGATAGTAAAAATGTTAACCTTGATGGCTGAATGAAGCAGAGCACCTTGCGGCACAGAACTCATTGAGGCTTCCCCCCCCAGCTTGTGCAATTTTATCTGCAGTTTTATTTTTCAGAATACTGAATTCTGTTGTAAGTACTGAAATAATGTTATTTGAAAGCAACGGTATGTTGTACTACCTGCCAATATAATTTGCATAGAATAGGAGCAGCAACTATCAATTAGAAACATAACTCTTTTTTTAATCCTCACTTCAGGTTTAAAACATAATGCTAGGAATGAGCTTTAGGGAAGTAATTTGTAAAGAATTTTTATGACTCTCCTCCTTTTTAATCTGTGTGAGTGGATAGATAATACAACTTTCAGTGGAAAAGCTCAAAGAGTCATATTTGTAAAGGATAAAGACATTAACTTTTTGTTCCCAAGAAGTTTAAATTGCACTCGATTTGCAAATTGATAAAGCACTTCATAAGACGTAAGACTAACTCTGGATATCGGTGGATGAGTATCGGTAGTAGCTTCACAGTGTGCGGATAACTGAATGAGCTGAGGGCTTATCTTCTATTGATTCCGAGTTTATGAATGCTAAAGATGGTTCACCATGTCAGTGGTTTAAGATCTTTGATTAGAACAGTTGTGCTTGTTGTTTAAACAGAATGTCATTCGGGTAATCTGCAATTACTGAATACACATTAGCAAAAATCAGAGAAAGCAGTGAGGTCACACAGAAAGTGATACCCAGTCGCCATATGTATTTATTAGTGTCACATATGAAATTTATGAGGCAAAGTAGTGCTGAAAGAATTTGCTGTCTTTCTAAGCAATACTCATTTGAGGAATTGCCCAAGATAAATGGGTTTGGCTAATTGAATCATACACTTTCACAGTGTGCTACATATAAAAGTAGACTAGGAAATAAATATAATTAAAGTAAACATGCCCTTCTAATTAGTAATTGTTTCTGCTGTTTTAAGCAAATTTCAGTGGCACAAAGTAGCTGTTCCAGTGCAAACCTAATAATGAAGGCTGTAATAACAGGTGTAAATTAACACAATGGAAAACATTTACAGTGTAACATTCTAAATTAAAAATGACATTAACAAGCCTGATTTTTAAAAAGCTATATAATTAACATTTATTCAACCCCTGACAAATTAGTGCAATACAAATACTAGATGATTTTATTTATAGCTTATAACATTTTTTCATTTTATTTTTGTTAAGCAGTAAACGGAGCAAATGTGGTTCATTTTTTTCCAAGAACATGTCATATAAGGGCACTGTCGAAGGAAAGGCAAAGAAAAAGAGAAAGCAAAGATATTTACCCAAAGGCATTTTTTTGGTAAGTGATGTGCAGGAATTGTTTGAATACTTGACAAGATCACCCAGTCAGTGTTCTTGGTTATGTATGCTCTGAAATAAAACATTGCAAATGGTTACGTTTGGAGAAATGCAAGTACAAACAGAATAATATCTATTGTGCAATAAAATACTTTGATTCCCCCAAGTGCATCTTCAAAAAAAGATAACATACTGCTAAGTGCTTAGCATTGATGTCTGTCTCTGCAAGAAAATATCACCAACAGTATTTTCTTTTTATGATGGATGTAATAGAATGCCATGAATAGGTAAGCAAAAATATCCAAACTAGTTAAAAAAAGAAGGCTTTACTTTAATTTGTGACAAAACATACCATATTGTCACATTAGAGAAAATGTCTAATCAGATCCCAAAATAGAGTATAATATATCTGCACCACACAGACAACTTGTTGTCTTCTTTCTTGATTTTTTTGCTAAACTTGTTGGAGTAGAAAAATAGTTTTCTGGTGGGATTAGGGGCAGTTGATTTTTTTTCAGCTTGCCTATCAATAGGAAATCATTGTTTAATTTACTTTTGTTTTACAATGTCTTCTTGGTATGTCATAAATTACAACACATGGTAGGCGAATTCAAATATCATGACTTCTTATTCACAAAGTGAATTCCTTAGACTGTATTCACCTCACAGTTGCAAATCCTGATAGAAAGTGAAAAAGTAGTTCTTGTAGTGTACATTCTACAGTGAACTTAAGCTCTGGGACTCAGCTTTTGGGGTAGTTAGCTTCTTGCCAACCATGATTTTCTACCACATTTCGTGGGTGCTCCTAAAGCCCACACTGATGAGAATCTTCCTGAGTTGGTTCTGAATGGCTGGTGCTTAGTGTTTGGCTTTACATGTGTACTGTTGGGCATATTTAAGATGTTAGGGGTTTCAGTTTGGTCACAAAATCATCTTGCTTGTCCCTTGCCTTTCCTGTTGTTGTAAAATGGGATTCAGATCTTTTGTGCACCAGAGAGTTTTAGGGAGGAAAAGTAAATTTCTAATAGCAAATATAAGCTGCCCCGAGTAGAACCCCTTCTGGAATTTTTAGTGTCAGAGATAATTTTAAGTTCTTCCTAACCAAGATATTTTAGAAAACCTCTTATTTGTTTTTTGCATGTCACCTTTTGCATGCCTTGCATGTCTCTGTAGCAGCTAGGCATGGTTGATTTGGAGGTGGTGGAAAAGATGTTCCTGCTCTCACATATTACAGATCAGTTTCTGAATTCAGTGGCTAAAAAGAGAAAATGTCTCTGTCCTTTAGCCCATATATTAAAAAAAACCAACAAAATATTATTCTGAATAAAAATTATTGCAAATGCTGGGCTGCACAGAACCTTTATTCCACCCCCTGTCTCTAAGTCAGGAGAAGTGCACCCAGGCCAGCCTTACAGATGAGATAGCACTCATGAGTCCCTCAGGATTGTGGAGTAGACACATAGGGTCTTCTATAAGTCCCTACTCCAGAAATAATCTTTTTGATGTATGTTCCTCCCAGAAAAATGTTGTCACTGTTGGGGAGAACAAGTCTTACTTTGGTAAGTGATAACAGGCAGGTATTTTTGAAGGAGGAACATCCCTGTAATAATGTAAGGGGCAGTTTTGCTCATCTGGAAGGAAGATAGGGTGTTGTGTTGTTCAGTGGATAAAGATTTCCTGTTCTTATTTATTTAGTGTATTAAACCTGTCTAAGAAGGAACAATCTTAACAATAACTGTCTGCTAGTGAGGACAGGGTTGTGAGGAGAACTGAGATAAAGAAATCAAAGAGGCTGTGGAGTTGATAGCCAGCCTCTTCCAGCCTTTCCTTTTAAAGTTAGATAGCATTTCTGAAATCATATCTAAATCTCCTCTTCTGCAAATTAAGTTGCATGACTTAACACACAGAGAACACAATTCATCATTGTGTGCTCTGCAACAAGTTTTTATAGGTGGGTAGATCATTATCATGTGTCTCCCAGTCTTCTCTTTTCTAAACCAGACAAGCTCAATTTGTCCTTTTTCATACCTGACTCCTTCATCCATCTGTCTCTTCTTTTCTGAGCTACATCACATCTTTGCTACAGCAGAGGTCCTTGGGCCAGTGTGTGATTTTCTCAGTGCCTAACTGCGGGTCAGTTTAGGGTGAATCCCAGAATCACAGAATGGGTGAGGTTGGAAGAGACCACAGTGGGTCGTCTGGTCTGGCCTCCCTGCTCAAGCAGGGTCAGCCTAGGGCACATTGCACTTGAAGTTTGTTACCTTAGCTTTAAATGATATTACCTTCAGCTTGATACTTAGGTCTTCCCTAAATTCTTTTTAATTTAGTGGAACACACCAGGTACAGCAAAATGTTCTCTAGAACCATGTAAAAAGCTCAGAAATCTATACTGAGTTACTAAGATACTGTCTTGGTTCACAGCAAAATAGATCCATGGGTATTAGAATTGTTTCACAGTTTTTTCAAGAAACAACCCCAAATATAGACCTTGAACAAATTAACTGAGCTTATTTTCTTTTACTTGTATTAAAAAGCCACCCAAAAGGAATTTAATAAGCTTTTTGCTTTCCATAACCTAGAAGGAAGTAATTCTCTGCCATTCCCTTTTTCACTGAGAAACTCTGTCAGCATTGCTGCTTAGGAAATTTTAAGGAAGGCTAAATGTAGTAGCACTTTTCTGCTTAACATGGCAGATTAGCAACAAAATATTCTCATGTTAATAACAGGTTATGTTTATTTTTTTCACTGGGATATTCTAGTTACCAAGTGTGAATTTTACCTTGTTTTGTTTGGTTTCAAATAAAAATCAAATTCACTGGTGATGGTCTAGTTTTGTGCTCTCTCTGACCTTTACCTCTGTCATTTTTTCCTCACTGTGGGTCCATCCATCAGGGTTAGGAAGGAACAGCAAGCAGGGCTCTCATCTTTCTGTTCAGTGCTGCTCCAGGTTTCTGCAAGCAAGTAGCACTGTGGAATACTGCCACTGTTCACTGGTGTTACAGCCCACTCCAGGAACATCACCTCTCCAACGTGCAGACATGTGCTGGCTTCTAGTGGGGGAAAAACTGGTCTATTAGATCTGCCAGACTCACTCTACCAGTGTCTTTAAAATGTTAAACACCTTCCTTGACGTTCAAATGTTATTTCTTGACAAGAATTTGGGTATCTACTGTGGGGGTTTTGAATGTCATCACTTTTAAGACCGGAGAGCCTGACAGTAAGTGAGCAGCTACATCCGAACTGCATGATTAGCCTTCTTCTAAGTGCTGGATATTTAGCATGGTGAACATGAGTTTGAGTGAACTGAAACTGGTTAGGGATCAGAGCAGAGCTTGCCTTGTTTTCACAGTCTTTTCTATTTCAGTCCTGTCTGATCCCCAGAGAACTGTGGGATCATGGGTTGATAATCTGCCAATACAAAGAGGGAGGATGGGTTCCTCCTGTATGTTTTGTTGGGTTTTTTTTTTTAACATTGCAGATGTCCTATCTTAGGCATCTACATTTTGTTGGCTTTTCCAAAGTGGAAAATCAGAAGAATTTCCTTCAGTCCTGTTTCCTGGTTTTCTTTAACTCCTTTTGGTTATATTCTATTATCCTAGTGAAATAGGACAAGAATTAAATTCTGGCCCTTTTTTGAATGCACCACTGGTCAGAGAATTATTTCAGTCCTTCTAAGTTGCTCCCATGAAACCATCTTCAGTGGGCCTACTGACAGGTCACACAAATTTGGTATTCTTGAACACTGTAGTGAGAGAAGGTCAAACTGATGTCAAATGTTTTGAAACATTTAAAAAATCGTAGAAAAAATGACTCAGAGATTTCTAAGCTTCCTAACATAATAAAAAGGGATCTTTGCTATGGAAGATTCAAATAGAAATGTTATAGACATCTCCCAAATACATGTTTTTAGAATAATACATACAATTTAGATCCTTCCTCAGGGTTTTGCAACTACATATAAAATTTAGATACCTCTTAACACTTTCAAAATGAAACACTGAATAATTTTACACCTTACACTATACAGGTAAATAGTATCCTTATAATTTACTGTGACACAAATATACATTTATGAACTCAGGCTTCAAATAGAGTATGCAGTAAAAGCAAAACATTTCTCTCTTATAAGCTTTTGTTGTTCTTGCTAAAGGTAAAATTTGCTGAGAAAAAGTAGTCAGGGCAAGGCAGCTGTTAGATAGTGAGGGAGCAATGTATCCAACTTCTTCAGGTCACTCGCTTCCCTGCTTTGGCCTGGAACCAGGCTGATCTCTCCCAATAGACAGCACCTGCCTCTGGCACTGTCCCTGCACGGGCATCTCTGGAGTGGTTTCTGCATCTATCACAACCATTGAAGCTTCTGGGTGATTTTTTTGTTATTTTTATGTCATTTCCTTCAGATCTTGAAATATTTAAATGCATTTTAACCTACTCGAAAGTGAGGCACTTGAACAGTCACATTGTTTCTAAAAGTTAAAATATAGGAGATTTTTTTGCACTTATATTACGTTTAGGCTTTTGTATTTCTGACATATTCAAGTTTCGGTTTGGATTTGTGGCATGGCCATATCATCACCATTCTTCTTAAGCAGAGTGTTAAGGGAGGCACAAACTGAAAACTGTGATTCAAATGCCAGGTTTTTTTTCTATAATGAGAGATAAAATACCTCACTTCCCATTGCATGTCACTTAAGGGAGGAAGCACATGGACGCTTCTCTGTGCAACTCTGGAGGGTGAGCATGAGTTATGTGATACAGTCATCTTTGTAGTCAGAATGAATTGGGACTAGCATGTGTAAGAAGCTTACATGAATTACACCAGTCACAGGGCATAAAAGTTTTAACTTTTTCATCATTTTAACATGTGTGCATCTTTATTCAGATGGACGTAAATTATTCTTCTATTCATGGGAGTTCTGGTTTTGACTAACTTCTCTTCCTAATTTTGATTGCATAACCCTTGGGGCTAATGTGTCAAAATATGACAGAACAAGCAGGATATAATGAATAAGATACTGAAAAAGTCATATGGTTTGTGTGCCAGGCAGTTTTCTTAAGCAGGTTCCAAGGATATGTGGTGATACTATTATCTGGTAAAGCATAAACCTCAGGTCCGGTTTACATTGTCCATTTTCACAAGAAAGAACTGGGAAGAAATTTGCATTTTTCTTAGTTTAAATGTATACAATGTCTTTTAGAGAAGTTGCTTAGCTTTATGGCACAGTGCGATATGGTTGGCTACTGCTAGTGTCTTGTGAAAGGAGAGTGAAACATCCTCTGTATAAGCATCTTTTTTCACTGTTTGTCTCTTAAAGTTATATATAAGCCACAACTTTCTTAGGTTCTTGAACCCAGATTTATTACAGTGGTCCTTTTAGTTCTGTGAAAGCAAGCTGCCTACATAGGTTCTAGAGAGATAGATTTAGGTATAAATTTATATATATAGCTATCTTTATATGTAAATATAAATATCTCATTCCATTTTCTGTTGAAATGTTTTCAGTTGAGCAGAATGAAGATGGAATTTCATAATTCTCCATAATTAGATTTTATGCTTACAGACTCTGATACAAGCAAACGATTACTAAAAGCAATCACAGTTTCTTCTTATAGTGAGCTACATTTGTGTGTTCATATAAGCAAAAGTACAGATTTTAGTGGATTTATTATTTGGGCATTTAGAGAGGGTGATTTTTTTTAAAATCTCTGTGATTAGCATAGGGTTTAACTTCTTTGGTTACTTTATCTGCATGTGCAGTTATTAACATCATCCAAAAGCATCATCCAAATTTATTTTTATCATGCAGATATGCTAGCGCAGATCTGTTTAAAATTTAGTTCAGCCTTACCTGGATGGAGTGATGGTTTCTCTGCAATACATAAAATGCTATAATAAGATCTCCATCTATCTATAAAATCTGAAGGAAAGATAAATTAAAACAAGGCATCTCAAAACATATTGATTCTGTTTTTACAGAAAGCAAACTCAGTGCCTGTCCGCTGAAGATCCCAAGAAGTGATTTTTTCTCTTTTACATAAAATCTGATGACTTATGCACTGACTTGTTAATAACTTTTTTTCACAATGGGGCTGTTGTGTGATTTCCATAATGCTGTAAATCACGATTAAACACATAAAAAAGATTGTTGCTCGAGATCCATTTTAAGCCAAGTGAAACATAATGCAGTGTAAAATTTACATCATTTTCTTGATTAACCCTGATGAACCTTCAGTCATTATCCATTGTGGTAAAAGTAAATTGGAAATGTTGCTTTGTTAATAAAACATGTATAGACGTTTTCATGAGTCATAGATTTGATGGTTATTAACAGCTGACACATTCATAATGAAATACTGTGCTTTGGCTTTCTGTGAACGTATAATACTGTGTAAGGCTGCAATCCTGTGTCCTGTACTTCAGGACTGTATTTTGGTACCCTTTGGACATCAGATAATTTTGAATTTGATCTAAAACCAGAACATAAATACAGGCAAGAGTTTTCAGAATCTGTACACTTAGATGCTAAATCTGTGGATCTTTCACTCATGTTTCATAGGGATTCTTAGCAGCACCAAAATCATTTAACAACTTCAAGCTACTCGTCTTTGCCATCCATGGAGGCCTGTGAAGTTTTGCTTCTCTTGCTTGTATGCCGAGAATGTTTTCTAATAAACACACTGTTACCTCTGTACTGGTAAAGTGCTCTTAGATCTGGCTTAATGATTTAAACTAGGTTTGAAGTGGGAAGGGAAAACTTAATTTCTGCTTTTAATTTCTCCAATAAATCTCTACCCAATAATGGCATTGGGGAATTCGGCATATACAGGAACTGGTGAGTCACTCACACGGCTGGAGCGCTGCAGTGGATGGCTACAATCCTTTCAGAAGGGACAGGCAAGGAAGGAGAGGCAGTAGGGTGGCTCTGTACGTTAGGGAGTGTTTTGCCTGTAGGGAACTCAGGAATGGCGGTGATAAGGTTGAGTGCCCGTGGGTGAGAAAAGGGGGGAAGGCTAACAAGGCAGACATCCTGGTGGGGGTCTGTTACAGACCACCCACCCAGGATGGAGAGGCAGATTCTATGAGCTTCTGTGAGTGACTGGCTGACATTTCGTGATCTCAAGCCCATGTTCTTGTGGGAGACTTTAACCTGCAGGATGTCTGCTGGAAACTCAACACAGCAGAGAGGAGGCGGCCTAGGAGGTTCCTGGAGTGTGGAAGTTAACTTCCTGAGTGTGGAAGTTAGCTTCCTGACACAGCTGGTAAGCGAGCCTACCAGAGGCAGTGTCCCTCTGTGCACTGCTGGTGTGCTGTTCAGAGAGGGGCTGGTGGGACATGTGCTGATCAGAGGCCATCTTGGGCATAGCAATCACAAAATTATATTTTCAATTCTCAGGGAAGGCAGGAAGGAAGGAAGGAAGGAAGGAAGGAAGGAAGGAAGGAAGAACGGAAGGGAGGGACAAAGGAACAAG
>VZTF01002826.1:2414140-2488994 GCA_013397755.1 Cnemophilus loriae | reverse complement strand
AGGAAGGAAGGAAGGAAGGAAGGAAGGAAGGGGTCGACAAAACCTCTACCTTGGATCTTCTAAGGACAGACTTCAGCCTGTTCAGGACGCTGTTCAGAGAGTCCCTTGGGAAACAGCCCTTAAAAACAAAGGAAGGCATACATTAGGAAGAAAATCTTAAAGGCACAGAAGCAGGCCATCCCAATGTGCTGAAAGACAAGCTGGCAGGGAAGAAGACTGGCCTGGCTGAATAGGGAGCTTCTGCTGGAGCTCAGGAAAAAAATGAGATATGACCTTTGGAAGAAGGGGCAGGAAACTCAGGAAGAGTACAAGGATGTCTTTTGGTCATGTAGAGAGAAAATTAGAAAGGCGAAAGCTCAGCTAGAATTCAATCTGGCCACCACTGTGAAGGATAATAAAACATGTTTTTATAAATACAGTAACAAAAAAAAAAAAGAGGGCTGAGAAAAATCTTTGTCCTTTATTGGATGTGGAGGGGAACATTGTAACCCATAAAACAACATAAAACAAGGATGAGGAAAAGGCTGAGGTACCGTTCCCCAGGGCTCAGTTTTGGGGCCAGCCTGGTTTAATATCTTAGTCAGTGCCCTGGACGAGAGAACTGAGGGCATCCTCAGTCAGTTGCAGATGACACCAAGTTGGGAAGGATTGTTGAGGGAGAGCAGGAAGGCTCTGCAGAGGGATCTGCACATGATGGATCAATGGTCTGAGGCCAATTGTACGAGGTTCAGTAAGGCAAAGTGCCAGGTCCTGTCCTTGGATCGCAACAACCTTAGCCAACACTACAGGCTGGGGACAGAGTGGCTGGAAAGATGCCCCATGGAAAAGGATCTGGGAGTGCTGGTTGACAGTGGCTGAACATGACGCAGCGTGTGCCCAGGTGGCCAAGAAGGCCAGTGGCATCCTGGCCTGTATCAGCAATAGTGTGGCCAGCAGGACCAGGGCAGGGATTGTCCCCCTGTACTCAGCACTGGTGAGGCCACACCTCGAGTGCTGTGTCCAGTTCTGGGTCACTTACTACAAGAAGGACATTGAGGTGCTGGAGCATGTCCAGAGAAGGGCAATGAAGCTTGAAAAGGCTCTGGAGCACAAGTCCTGTGAAGCAGTGAGCTGGAGTTGTTTAGCCTGGAGAAAAGGAGGGTCAGAAGTGACCTTATCACTCCCTACAGCCGCCTGAAAGGAGGCTGTATCCAGGTGAGGGTCAGGCTCTTCTCCTGGACAACTAGGAACCTCCTTCAAGCTACGTCAGGGGAGGTTCAGGTTGCATCATCAGGAAGAATTTTTTCATTGAAAGGGTGGTTAAGCATTGGAAAGGCGTGTCCAGGGAGGTGGTGGAGTCAAATGTTGAAGAAACAACTGGATGCGGCACTTAGCGCTGTGGTTTCGTTGGCATGGTGGTATTTGGTCAAACCTTGGACTTGATCTTGGAGGTCTTTTCCAACCTTAGTGATTCTGTGATCCTCTAATTCTGTGATTCTTATCTTTGCTTTTGCTACTTTAAGTCAGGTTGTACCAGGGTGAATTGCGTGGTAAAATTTTTCTACCGGTTTCAGAGCTTTCAATTTGTGCATGCCATGTGAAGTATACCTCGGAGTACTTACTCAGCAGTCCTGCAAATAGCTGTGGGTAGATGGATCACTGTACAGAGCCTCCTGGAAGGAATAGGCTACTTAAGTAGCTTAAAAAATGGGAGCAAGGAGGGATTTTTTTTCTGAAAAAGACCTAGAGGCAAAACATATTTTTTCACACTTTTCAGGGCACTTTTTAATTTATTTAGATTTTATTAAGTTTCAGGAAATTTTTGAACTTTTATTAGGTTAATTTTTATGAGTTTTAATTTTTTTATTACTGAAACTAACACTAAAAATCTTTATTGACTGAAATCCAATTTTCAGCAAACATTTCAAAAGGAAGTTCAACAAACATTTTAAATAAAGTATTAAACACTTACTGCAAAATGTCAAATAGATTTTTAAAAGGCCAGAATTTTTTCTTTGCATTTTAAAAGTTCAGAACATCCCTAGAAATTAGGCAATGATAGGAGTAAATTCAGTTTATTGCATCATTCAGTCTGACCAAGGCTGTATGAATAATTTACCTACATGTGCACGTTCTCTACAGAGATGAGCCAATCAAAATAAAAGCTATAATTTTTGACTAATTATGACTGTAAGGAGCCTGAGGAGTAAAAGCAAAGGAGAAAAAAAAAAAGGGCACAGGCATGGCAGTTCATAACTGGAAGAGTTTCCCATGCATAAGGATATAGCGGAAAGCAGAAATCATTGTGGAGGAAAACAGGCGAAGGGGCGTTGTGTCTGACATCTTTGGCAGGGAAGCAATGTGAGAAGAAACTGATCAGAAATAGGTGTCGCCAAGTTAGGTAAGGCCTTGTGTAGCAGCAGCCCAGAGAATTCAGCACTGTTTGGCTGGGCAGAAAAAAATTGTTCCCCTCAGTTGAAAGCAGCCCTGAGGAGAAGGACGTGGGGGTGCTGATTGACGAGAAGCTCAGCGTGGCCTGGAAATGGGCACTTTTGCGGTCCCCAAAGCCAGCTGTACCCTGGGCTGCATCAAAAGCAGCGTGGCCATCAGGGCAAGGGAGGGGATTCTGCCCCTCTGTTCCTCTCTGGTGAGACCCCACCAAGAGTGCTGCACCCAGCTCTGTGGTCCTCAGCACAGGTGGGATGTGGACTTGTTAGATTGAGTCCAGAGGAGGCCATGAAGATGATCAGAGGGCTGGAGCACCTCTGCTGTGAAGACAGGCTGGGAGAGCTGGCATTGTTTGGCCTGGAGAAGAGAAGGCTGCAGGGAGACCTTACGGCACCATCCAGGACCTAAAGGGAGCCAGCAACAGAGCGGGGAGGGTCTTCTTACAAGGGCATGTAGGGATAGGACAAGGAGGAATGGCTTCAACTGAAAGAGGGTGGGTTTAGGATAGAAAAAAGGTAGAAATTCTTCACTATGTGGATGGCAAGACAGTGGAACAGAGCTGTGGATGCTCCACCCCTGGAAGTGTTCAAGGCCAGGTTGAATAGGGTTTTGAGCAGCCTGGTCTAGTGGGAGGTGTCCTTGCTTACGGCAGGGGCTTGGAACTAGATGATCTTAAAGGTTCCTTTCAACACACACCATTCTGTGATTCTGGGGTTCTGTGGGCTGTTGTATTTTTAAAATAAAACATAAAAGGAACATTTACAAAATTAAGTAAAAGGGTGTCATTGTGGTTTGTCAGGTTTGTGCTCTTCAGTCTTGATTTCTTTTTTTATCTCCACGTGGGAAATACGGATGAGGATACAAAAGGAATACTTTGTCACAACTACAGTATCTGTTTCTTGGCAGCCAGGATCTTCACTCAGTTTCTGGAGGTTTTAAATATAATTTTGAATTGTGAAGAAAAAGAAACTCATTCCAGGTGTAAGATTCTTAGCACTGGTGAATTTTACGCTTGTGAATATACTTCCAACGAATATATTGTTAGAGCAGTGCAAAATTAAAGTTGTTGTAATGTTTTGTTTCTAGCTTGGCTCAGTGTTGTTTTAAGATCTTCATCCATCTTAGGCACTTTTGCTAGCAGGTTTAGGGTTATAAAAAGAAAATAAGATGTTGAAAATAGGATTACCTATTAATACAGAATGGTGAATTTTGGAATATCTATATGTAATGTAAGTATGGACTGGTATATTTTTATCATATGATGAAATTATTTTTCCTGAAACTAAAAATAAATTAGAATTATGTCTCAATTTCTCTCATTGAGCAAAACTTCACCCAGGGAAGAAAATGTGCATGTATTATCTGTAGTGAAGCTGGAAGAGGTACTCTTATAAAAGCAGATATTGAACTAAATTGGATTTTTTTAGATGTTCCTCTATTGTGATGCTCTGACTCAACAACCTAGGTCCCAGTCTTAACTGCAGCCTTAGGTTTTCTGAGCATTTTGATACATATTTAACATTCAGTCAGGTTGCATGCAAATCACTTGCATTTTGTGAGTGTCAGGTATGAGTGCCTGTAAGGTAATAACTGCACCCACAATTAGCCTTTTCTTGGTTCCTTCCAGTTGCCCGATGTTAACCCTCAGAAGACCCGACCTGAATGCTCTGATGCTGATTTTGCAGATATGATATGTATATATTCATCTGTTTGGTGGATGTGATATATCTGCCCCTGAAAATACAGCTCCCTGTTTCGGACTTGGAATTTCCAGGCAGATAATTAAAGTAATCTCACACCTTCCAGCCTGCACCTGCCACCGTGCGAGCGGCTGCCCCAGCTCAGCTCCCCCTGATCATATTCATGTTTGGTTGGTAGTGTTTCATGGCTAATACAAATCATAAACAGGCTGTAAAAGCTGAAGCGTCAATGAATCCTAGCTTTAAAATTGCTGGAAGCTAAAGTTTTAAAACTGATACTGCAAAGTGAAAAATGAAATTTAACCAGGCACTTTGGTGAAGGAAAAATAATTTATTGGATGTAAGATGAAAAGCTGTGAGAGTAAACATCAATCTCATCTTAGACACATGTCATTGATTGATGTTTGCTCTGTGCTGCTGCCTGGAGGTAAACTCTTTGAAATAGCAAAATAGGTACTTTATCTGTCTGTGGATAGGAGCACAGTTTGTTAAGTTACTGCTTTTTTGAGACCCTGCTACATCTTTATGTTCAATCAAAGTGAAAACAGTAAATCAGAGTAATTGCTTTACCCCACGGCATTCCTGTTTGTAAATGGGAAAAAATACTGTAAAAATCATCAAATTAACTTCTGCTGTTTAAGATAGATAAAAAGTCTAAAAAAAGCCATTTGCAACATAGGAAGGTATTTTATTGATTATGCCACTTGTTCATCAAAGGCAGCCCCTTTGTTATGATTTAACCAATAGTTCAAATGTCATTAGGGAAAACATCTAATGCTCAAAAATGTAAGGTTGCCATATCTCAGAGTTCCCTATACCCCATTAGCAGTGTTTCCAAACAGATACCATTTACGCTTATCTGGAAATGGAACTGGTACCTAGAAACTGGCCAGCAGAAACCATGGACATGAACAGTGAAATAGAAAACAGGCATTAAATGATAGCACTTCCATGTTAAGCACAGCAATTCAGCAAGCAAGATAACCTCAATTCTAATTAAGTCATTAGAGTTAAGACTATTTTCTAAAAATGTTTAGGGCTGTTGACTTTACAGGGTCTCAGTCTGACTCGTTCTTTTGAGTTTTAAAATATGGCAGAGATACAGGAATGATGGTACATTAAAATTCAGAATCCAGTTTCCATTCCGAATTGAGTTTCATAACCACTGTCCTGCATCAGGGTTGGACTGCTTTTTTATGGTGTTGTATAAGTTTTTCCTTTGACTTACTCTATTTAGCTACTTTGGCATAAATGTAGTAATTCAGAGGAGAATTAGACTATTAAATATTTAAGAAAATGTCCTCACTTCAGCCTGAAATTTAGTATATTGATTTGTGTGTCAGATTAAAATTTGTGGGGAAATGTTGAGAATAATCAGTAAACCATTTTAAAATTTATTTTCTTGAAATACTGCCTGTTTTCTGTGGCTTTGAAGCAGTTCTAACTTTGTTCATAATTCAAAAATGACCGTGTGCTAAAATTTAATTTCAAAGATATATGTGTCCTTGCAGAAAACTTGTTCACGGGTCTAGGTTTATTCTTGAAATGCACATATCTTTTAGTCACTTACAGTATGGGTTGTGTTTTTGAGGTGGGTTTTTTTTTCTTGTTTGGAACATGATCAGCACTGTACTGATACGGACTGCACCTGCCAGCTTGGGGATGGTGTCACTCCCATGATGCCAGGAGTGCGTGTTGTCGTCTGATGATGTTTTGATGGAACTTTTTAATTTCATTATGGAAGAAGAAGGGTCAGTTTAAGAACAAATGGGGAGGTTGACAAAATCTGGGAAAGAAGCTCAGCCCTGGGAACTAGGTCTTCCCTAGCAAAGGACTGCCAGGAACCCACGGGAACTGTGGGTTTGCCAGTTTAAGAAATAGTTGCCTGTTAGCATGAAGCATCAGCTCTGCTTTTGTAATTAATATGTCTAGACTTCAGGTTCTGAATGTTTTGTGCTAAGTGCCACAGGTAGCTGCCAAGGTGAAGGAGATCAGCCTCCTGGGTAAACATTAACTGCAAACAAACAAGCTACTCCTGCTAAATTTATATCGCAATATTTATGTGCATGGGGAGGTAGAAGGAAGGTGAGTGTGTATGTGGGTGTTGCAAAGCCCTCACAATTCAGAAAATAATGAACTAAGTCTTTGGACTGGAAAATTATATTGGAAGGCCTGGAAAGGCAAAGGCAAGATTGCAGGTTTCTGCAAATGATAACAAGTTCAGAAACTGTGGCCAGGTCTCTGTATACATGTGGTAACACCTTTCTCTGTTGTGCTGGTACAGCTGGCTGGGTCACAGCCCCCTTTACAGAAAATAAACTGATGCCAAGAAAGGGGGGTACCAGCAATCTCACTCTCAGTTTACCTGCCTGTGTCTATAACAGCCTCAAAGATGCCAGCTGTTAGGAGGATGGTGATCTTGTAACAGAATAACAGTACCCTTCCAGAATCTCCCCTTCGTGATGCAGCAATTTTGTGGTTTCTGAAAAGGTCAAGCAGCATCGTTAATGCACACCATCCGCCTGCGAAGGCATGTAATTCCTCTTTGAATGTGCAGTGCTTCGTTTGTGGAAAAGGACATCTTCCTCTGAATGCAAATTTGGATGTTCCCAAACTGAAGGGCAGGAGGATATGTTGGTGCACTGTTGCCACCTCGTTCATCATGGAGATGAGACCTTTTTATTTGGGTTGCTCCAATAAAGGAGTGATATCTGAGGGAAGCAAGTCGAGTCACGAATACCTTTAAAAAAAAAAAAAAAGGAAAGAAAAGAAAAGGGGATTTTTCAACACTTAAAACTTTAGGCTTTTTATATGATTTCTTTCATCCTAGCCTGAGACAACATAACTCTTCGGAGTTTGTAGGAGATTAAATCCAGCCCCAGGTTTTTCACGTAAAATTATTGCTCTGCTCCTAGGCTGTCCCCTGAGCCATCTCTGTCTATTTCTAATTAAGGACTAAAGGAAACGGTTCCTTCTGATGGCAAGAGTAGCATGAAGAAAGCTGTGAGTGTTTCTGTGGGGAGGCTGGTGCCACCACCACCCTTCCATCAGGAACCAGCACGCCTGAGCTCTCCTCTGCGGGTTGGTCTCATGGGGAGCCACGCTCACCTTGCTCACTGCCAAAGACTGGGGACCATCCAGCTAATCTGCCAAAAGGTATCACAACAGATCAAAATTCATTAAATATGAATACTCTGAGACGTTTAGCAATTCACTGGAAATCTGATCTGGCAAATATCTGGGAGTGAATTTATTCCAAGTATCCTGGAAGAAGCAGAAGAGGTAGGGATGCTGTGACCGGGGTGGTGGTGTTGTGCTGAAAGCTTTGAGCCTGAGACACTGGCATTTAGGCACAATGCATTGGTATATGCAGTATGTTCTTGGCAGATCTTAGGGCTGAGATAAATCAAAAAAGCAATGTGCTAAATTTGAGATAATTTAATTTCTATAATACAACCTTTATTCATAAATAACTTCTGCAAGTGTTTGACTTGTTGCTCGTGTTCTGGTTCACATCCTTTAAGCATGAATTTGAAACAGATGCAGCATTTTAAAAATAACAGTATACCATTTAAAAACTATTTAAATTCAACCTTTTGGAATTTGACCTGTATGAAACAAATATAAATGACACTGACTTTTGAGAAATGACTGTTTGCATGTTCTTTGGTTCCAAGTCTTACAAAACTGAGCATGCCTACTACACATATTTTTGCATATATCACTCACGTACGTACACATGCCCCGATGAGGAAAAAGTCAGGAGGTTTTCATGAGCTTGTTCTTCATGGCTTAGCTATTGAAACAAGACACACAGTAAACAATTAAAAGGTACATGTACCTCTGGGATTGTTTTAAATTGCAAATTTAAAAAAAATAAAGAAGAAATCTATTAAAAAGAATCATTTTCCATTAACTGAAGTGTTTGCAGTAAAGACAATTATAGCAGTTGGCAGTATTCTCCTTGAACCAAAACAAATAAATACATTTGGTGACACACGTTCAAGGAAATGTGATTGCTGCAATGTTCATGCAAATAAGAAGCAGCCTCACAAATGCTAGACATTTTGCCATCTGGTATTACCAAAGGAACACAACTCTCAACTTGTAGCTCTTTCTAACTTACTGCTTATAGATGGCTTATTAGGCATTGTCACATGGTTCTGACATTTGCCTAATCATTCTGAATTACTGCAGGTTGTGCATTGCATTGCCAGCAGTGAACCCATTTGAGAAGGAGGTTCAGAGACCTGATGACTTGTATGTCTTCATCAAATATATCTCTGTCCAATAAAGGGATAAAAATATTCTTCCACTTCAGGAGTATCACACCAGTGAATTTTTAAATTTGTGTGAGGCCTAGTGAAGAATGTTGCACTTGTTTACTTTCTAGAAACTGAGTAGAGACCAGTATTATAATTAATCTCAGGGAAGCTGCCCGTCTCTATTTGGCTGCAGGCTAGAGTACAAATGGGGACATGTAGCTGAGGATGAAGTTATAACCTGATCTCGTAAAACTCCAGAAAAACCCAACCTAACAGCAGCTATTAAGCGTGGCAGAAAGTCTAGTTTAGACACAGGTGGTTGTTAACTGACTCAGCTGATGAGAGTAGGCTCGATGGCACGATGTAGTAACTGGACCTCTGCTCTCACAGCAGTCGATGACAACTGCTCTGCCTCTGCTCTCGGCAGCATGGGCAGCATGTGCAGCATGTGCGGCAGGCGATCTCACTCCCAGGAACTCATGGGGAGGCCTTCACCACCCCCTTGTTTCTGGAGGAGGGCATTTTCCATGCCCAAAATTCCACTCCTACAATTGTCTCCTCATTATGCTGCTTTTCAAGGAGAGGGTCTTGGCATGAATAGCAGGCATTGCTCATGAAGAATATGGGATAGAAACCCTAAAACCCACAACCACGTGTAAGTGGTTGTAAACAAGGTGGTGTTTGGATGCTGTCTCCAACCTGCTGTACTGAAACCCTGTGTTTCACAATGAACCCCTGTGTCTGAGAGCTGTGCTCGGCCCCTGGCATCTGCCCTCAGACCCGTCAGAAGGATACTCTGCAGTCCAGTTCGAGTTGGGAGCATCAACAAGCAAACAAAAGATTTTCTGTTCGTTTACTGACTGTTGAAGCATTGTTTTTAAACACTAATAGCATCTAACATATCCTGTGTATTTTCAGCTCTCTCAAGTCTCGAATTAGAATCAGATCGCTGTCGGCCTTTTGACTGCCTTGCCTGAGGCTTACTAGGTAGCATCACGTGGGTAGCCAATGCAACATATGTTTTGCTAACTGGGAAGCTGGTTAGCAAGACAGCATTTATCTTATTAACACATGGTGCACTTACATGACATTAATATATATTCCTACTTTACAGATTTACAGTGCCAGAAGAAAAACATTAGCTGAGCTAAGCAAAATAGGAATCAGCATACTTGTCACATTGTCCTGAAATAACATGTTAAATTTGTTAGACGTGTTGGCTTCCTTTGTGAGAAGAATAAAACATAATCAACTGAAATGTGTAAACCTGAAATGTGTTGTTCTGTGGAAATTCAGAATAAGGATTCTCTGGTTTATGTTGTCATGTATTAAACTAGAATTTTGAAAATAAAAAAGTTAATTTTTATTCTGAATGTCTATATTGGAGCTAAAGTTGTTAATTTCTAAAAATTAATACTGTGGTATAATGCAGTGATTTCATTCTCTCTCCGGCTACACTCCACTAGCCATACATACACTGTTGTGCCACTCTTCATTTATTCATGTTCTGTGGTTCTGATAGTGTCAAATCCATCAGAAAGAGGAATTGTTTCTGTAGTAGTTTCACGACTTGGTTGATTAGCAGAGATCAGAAGAAGCAACCTAACTATGGAAACCACTACAGCATATAGTTTTAACAGCTCTTAAGGGAGCTAGTTAATGAAAGAATCACTACAGAAACACATCCATGTGAAAAAAAGGAGCATTTTCATACAACACTCAGAGGATATGTCAAAAGTGGGAACATGTTCATAATTTCTATTTACTCGCAGCTGTAATTACCATCTGCCTTAAGAGAACTTTTAGTCTTTGTCAAAGTTGCTTAGATATTTCCTTTGTCACGTTTCAAGCAGAGAAGTTCTGTGCAGACTAGATCCTGCCATGTGATTTCTTTTTTATTTTTCTGTAAGAATTTAATTATCTATTCTCTGTGTGAAGAAAGCGCCAGCATTCCCGGAGACCCGAACCTCCCCAGCCTACTTGAACTGGCATTTGTGCTTATTTTTGCCATCTGTCTGCAAAACAGAGTTCTTAACTTTTAAATGCACACTGGTTTATATGTTGCCCTCTAATTTTTAACTCTTAAAAAACTATTTCTCTTTTTTTTTTTTTCCTTACAGTGTCTATGAGCCAGATAGAAATGTGCTGCGAAGGAAAGAATGGGAAAGGAGAAATCAGGAGGCCCAGCAGGACAATGGCGCGTTTAACATGAGCTATTCCCTCTTCAGTGAACCGTACAAGGTAGATGCTTCCCAGCTGGGCGAATCTTTGTTTATTTATTTATTCCACAGTACAAAAATGTAGCCTGCAGAAGGCACTGCCCAGGTTTCAGCACCCTCCCACAAGTGCTAGCTTCCCAAAATTCACAGAGAACATGCATGATTCACTGAGAGTCAGTCGGATTTTATATATATTTATATAAAATATAAAGTAGAATTATAAAGCTTCTTCTAGTGCTCAGTAGCACACAAGGGTGAAATAAACTAGAAATATCCCAGCAATATTTGAGATGGAATTAAAACTAGGAAGAGGAGGTAAAGGTGAAGGTATCCTGGTTTTGCAATACTTAGAAGAAAACAATTGTGTAAGAATAGTGTGTGAAGGTCAAGCAATACTGCAAACATTGTGCCCTGGCCAAGGTTAATGTAGTGAAATATCTTTTTTTCCCCTATAAGCATTACCAAGATAATAAGAAAATTCATCTGCTATACATGTTTTTCCTTCACCAAAGGCAGAAGTAGCTTAGGAGGTTCAACTCCCTGTGTTATTCCTCATGGTAACAGCAGTTTGATGAGGCACAACTGTCTTTCATCACTCTCTGTTAGAAGATCAAGCAGGGCCTTCTACACTCTGCAGAAGCTTGAAAATGGAACCCTTGTGAACAGGACCAGAGAGCAGTGTCCTACGGGGGCTGCTCCTCTCCCTCAGTTTAACCAATGATTGCCTGTATGCATCAAACCATCATCATGTATTTTCTGCTGTGCCTTTCTAGAAATGGCCAAATTACTGTTACAGCTACCAAATTGTAAAGCCTTTCCCTCCATGCAGCATCACTTGCCCTTGATGCTTAGGGTGCTTTAGTGCCTCTTTCCGGGAGACCTATTTGGGACCTGGCACCTGGCTTCTGCTTTGACTTCCATGTTTCCATGCTTGCGTTTCAAGTCTTATGCTCCAGGGTCAGCTTTTAGCTTGCTCTTCTTCCAGATTGTTGCTTGTATTTAGTCCCTAATAAAAAAGAAAGATCTACCACTTTCAAACCGTGTCCATTGATGGAACACAGCTCTGTCTGCCTTGAAGCTGACCTCCGGCTGCCCGGATTTCAGATTCATTACAAAGGCATTTAGAAACCATGTCAAATGTCTTGAACTCCTCAATGACCTACTTGAAAATGTCTACCGTGAGACCAGTCAAGGGCTAATCCATGGAAGAAAGCCTGGAAAGCATAAGTCAGCTGTGTCTTTGCATTTCTTGAGGGCTGTGCTGCAGTGAAGACTTATTGATTTTCCATTTGGTCCAGTCAAATAGACCATATACAAAAAGGACCTGGCCTTTACTGGGTCCCCAGAACTATTTTGTCTGTGGTGCCTCAAGTTGGTAATACTGAAGCTCAAATCACTTATAAAAGTGGTATCATTGGAATATTTTGTTCACTTTGATTATTACTTCTGTGCCAGTGTACTGACTGTCATGACACAGACATGATGTGCCAGGGACACACCAGTGGTTTCTGGGTTAGGATGTCAGAAGGCACCTCTATGCAACCACAGTGTAATTCCATCAGCTTTAATAGGAATGGATGAAAAGTCATTGCCATCTCTAGAAGCAGAGAGGATACTGAGTGGGTAATCCTATGAGGCAATCAGCATAATGGCTGCATTCCTGCTTCTTATCTTTAAACACCATGTCCCTAATTTGAGCAAATGTGTAAAGAAGGTGCTGCAGAAATACATCCTACAGCTAACTTTGTCAAGGAAACATGGGGAAAGCAAAGCCCAGGACAGTAGTATAACTCACAGCTATGTTGGTGTGACAGTTGCTTGGGGTGATCAGTCATTCTGATAGTATTGGACATCAAAACTTTATCAGTGGCATACTCTGAATGTCATGTATACACTGGCCATTGGGCTCTCTGAACTCATCCAAGCATTTGTGAACCTTCAATGTGGGGGGAAAGAGCTGTGGCGTGGGCATTTTGATCTTACTGTGGAAAGAGCCTAACTGCAAAAGAGGAAACCTTTCTGCAAAAGCAAAACTGAAACCCACTTGTACTTCCTTTAAAGATCATGCTCACCTTTTAGGTGTTTCCAGAGGGGAATGAAGTTATAGCAGACATTCACTGCAAGCTCTGATTAAATTCCGTATTCCTCTGCACAGCTCGAGAAACAGGAGCTAAAGCCAAAGGATATGCCATTCAGAAGACCGTGTCTGAAAATCAAAGGCAGACTGGAAATCTCTTAAATCTTATGTCCTCTCTCACCTTGACGTGTATCACTACTACTGTAACACTGAATTTTCTCAAAAATCCTGACTCTTCAGGTTGCCCCTTATCCTGTTCAAAGTATCCATAGCAACCCTCTATGCAGGATTACAGGAAGTCCAGTATCTTTTACATAAAATCTCTTTTACAGCAGGGTGAAAAAGTAGGAAATTAGGTCTGGATATTTTCTGGACAGAATACCTTGCCCCATTAACTGTGTAAGTACTTTTAGTCAAGAAAAAAATTTGATGGCCTTCCATGCAGCTATCAGGTTTATTTTTAGGAGTGTTATATGTTGCCATCTTCAGATACTTGGGCTTGTCTTGCCTTGCAGAAGGATATCAGAGCACTGTAAGTTAGACATGTTTGCACGGAATGCTTTTCCTACTTACGCATTTTGTGACCATGTTTTCCCTGTGGGAATGCTTAAATAAGGCCAGCAATATTTCAGAGAAGATAATAGGACAAACTAAAGCTCATAACAAGTTACCTCAGCTCCCATAATGTTCTCGAGAGGATGTAAGTGAACTCTCCTGTATGAGATCAGCGCAACACAAAATCTCACCCGAAGTTGTCCCCAGTGTATCCTGAAGGAATAAACAGCACAGGCCAGTTGTCAGTGTGGTGGAGAGCTGTCCACACAAGATGTCCATGCTGTGGGAGACTTGTGGGTGCCAGGGGCCCCCTTCCATTTGGTGGTCATCGTTGGCATGCTCCTGGCAGGGAAAGAAACCTCATACGCACTCTGGCTGAATCATAATGAGAACAGGCCCAATGGCAGATTTCCCACCATAGAGGGAAGCTGGAAAAATACTTCTCTACAAGGTATCTAAGCAAGGTCGAGGATCCAGTGAAAGCATAAAGAGATGCGCTGGGTGAAAGGAAAATTTTCTGTGTGTTCTGGAACACAATTCTGCTGGTCAAGGAGATGCCCAAGTGTAGAAATTATATCATTGATTTCAGGAGACATGTGAGTGTATCTCCAGCCTTCTTTCTTTTCAGATGTAAGTGATGCTTCTCACATCATTAGCCTCATTAATAGTTTCCTCTTCTTTAGGACATTGTTGTGATTCCTGTGAGGTGAAGGAACACCTTTTTTTAAAGCAGCTTGCTATCTGTGAGTCAATGCTTCAATTTTTTTTTCCATAGCAGGTTATTATCTTTGTGACAGTAACAGCCTCATGTGCAGAGGGAAGATCAGCCTGTAGAGGTTGACCCTTGAGCCATCTTACTCCAAGTTTCCAATGCAATGTTTCAGATGCAAGACTTTTGACTTCTTCCCTTCCTACCCCCCTTCAGTACATATTACTGATATATATATATTTAGCTCTGTTAGCATAGTAACAAAAATATATCAGAAAGCTACGTGTAATGTATTTTACAGGTACCAGGTAATGTCCTTGAAATTCGAGGGGAAATGTTTTAAGCAAAACAGAATTGCTTCTACTGTTAGACATAAGAATGCTTCCACTGTAGTCCTCTAAAAGTTTGCATGTGGCAATCACAGCACTCATTTACTGTGCATTTTTGCCTGGGTTCAGGTTTTCTACTAGGAAACCCTGAGAAAAAAAGAATCCAAATTAGAGAGTGTCCCTTAAAAACCTTCACCTACATACTCCAGTTTTCCAGAGCAACTGATGTGGTTGCTACATCTTTTGTGTTTTTTAATGTAACTTTAAGAGGATCTTCTTCACTTCCTTTACTCCCTTCTTTCTTCTTCTGTTTTCCTCTAAAAAAGAGAGTCTTGAGATGAAAGCTTGGCCTTCTGAAACCAATAGGAGTTTTCCCATTCAGACTCCATGTCTGGAAGAGAGAAAGGAGAACTCCACTGCCTCATTACTGTTTTCCTCTGAAAACGTAAAGCAAAGGACATTACACTCCTGAATCTTGGCAGGGTTCAAAAAATCTCTGCCGTAAAAATGTTAATGATATACCCTTTTGCTTACAGTGGCTTTTTAAAGCAAGAAGTTCCAATCTTTTCTAGTATGTTTTATTTGCTTGTTTTATTTCTTTGTGAAGCTTCTGCCTTTTCAGTCAGGAAGTAAATGGATCATTTTTAAGACAATAATTAATCTTAAAGGGGAGGAAGGGTGGCTGTATTCCCCCTGCTATGCACAGCAAGCACTGAGAAATGTGAAGAATTTGGCAAGGGTTCTGTTCACCTTTTTTTTTTTCTGAGAGGAGAGT
The DNA here is from genome assembly GCA_013397755.1 of Cnemophilus loriae. Classification (NCBI taxonomy): domain Eukaryota; kingdom Metazoa; phylum Chordata; class Aves; order Passeriformes; family Corvidae; genus Cnemophilus; species Cnemophilus loriae. Next base: position 2,473,938 of record VZTF01002826.1, on the reverse strand, counting down.
GCCCCGGAATGAGCACCCTGTCAGAGCATTTTCAAAGAAGGGACATAATCTGTACTTTTCCCATTTCCCACAAGCTGTTTTCAAGTCACCTCGGAGCATTTGGCTGGCTTAGACTGACAAATTCATTTAGTGCTTGCATGGGATGTTGTGTGGCTTCCCAGATGGTTATGAAAACTTAGGCAGGCAGAGGAAGAAATTGGGAATGCAGTGTTTTCATTCATGACTGAAGGAGAGCTTGCATTGGGCTACAGGAGAAGTTTTATCATGGTCAGATTTAATCCAAACCATTCTGTGCGGTTGCAATAATAAATTTTCCAGTTTCCAGGTAATATACTTTAACTACAGCATGATATCAGAGATAGATTTCTTTTTTTATATACTCTAAGGCCCTTTATAGCTTTTCCAGTTCAGGGTAGATTTAAGATGTTGACAAGTGTCTTCAGAGACAAGAAGGATTTTCGATTTATCCCTCAACGCTGCTGCTGAATAAGGCAGTCTTACTTCAGTAAGGATTTCAGCAGAAGCATGCAGGGAATTTTGTTTTTCTTATGTTGACTGTTGCAGAACACTCGATTTTTGTTTTGCAGACTAACAAGGGGGATGAGCTTTCCAATCGCATCCAGAATACACTGGGCAACTATGATGAAATGAAAGACTTGTTAACTGACCGGTCAAACCAGAGCCATCTCGTTGGGGTTCCAAAACCTGGCGTTCCTCAGACGTCTCTCCCCAAGCCTGATGAACATCTTGTCGCGGACTTGAGACCACCACCTCCTCCTCCCATTTCCAGCACTACTTCTTCCACACCAGCATCCCCAGCTGCCCAGCAGAGCAAAAGTACCACGATGGGCTGGCAGAAGGCGGGGCATAATGCCACTTCAGATGGCCAGCAGAGAGCAAGCAAACACGGACACCGGTCGCTGGAGTCACACAAGGGTGACTTCAAACTGGCGAACCAAAAATCCAATTTGGAGAAACTAAAACGCTATGCATCGAGTCCCACCTCCTCCTCTTCCTCCTCGTCCTCCTCCAGCTCCTCTTCCTCGTCCTCCTCCAGTACTGCCCAGCAAAGCTCACTGAGGGCCACATTAGGAGACAACATCAATAGAGTGCAGCAGCCAGCAAAGCTCAGTTGTAGCTCAGAAGGAGGAACTCAAGTCCAAGAGAGGCCAGCAAAGCATGGTGGGGGGCACTGCGTCCAAAACTTCCCACCCTCTCTTGCTTCAAAGCCCAGTCTGGGTCAGCAGAAGCCAACAGCTTATGTAAGGCCAATGGATGGTCAAGACCAGGCTCCTGATGAGTCTCCAAAGCTGAAGTTACCAGCAGAGACAACCAAGTCATACAGGGGAGTGCCTTCCAGCAAGCCTGATTCGGCCAGGACCAAGTCAAAGATCACCAAGTTCAGCATTCCTAAGCAAGAAGAAGTAAGTGTTTTTATACTTCTTATGACATACCCCCACAGATGGATGGATGAATGATGCCTTACTGCACCTGCCTCTTTACATATTTTTAACATATTGGTTTGCATGTTGATTTTTTTGGTAACATTGACATAGTATATTGCAAATAGCAGCCTCACGGTAATTTAAAGATATCTCAACAGCAAAATGCTAATTGTGTTCAGGACCAAAACACTTCCTACAGTGGCACATTTTCTAGTAGTATATATTCCTTCACTGACTCTTTCCTGAGTGCTCATCTATAAAGTCTGGATTTTTTTTTTTTCCTAGGCAGGTGTATTGCTTCTTACTGTTCATATTTCATTGATTTCTTTCTCTTGGCAAAGATTAAATGAAGTGCATGTGACCAGAAATAGTTCTGCCATCCTCAATGTCAAAGTAGTTTCACAATCTAAATAAATTACTTACACAATATGAAATTTGTAGAATAGGTAAGAATACAGCAATGACACTCTCCTTTTAGTTCATAGTATCTGTTTGTGTTTCAAGCCAATTTCTGAGAAGACTGAGGTTTCCTTCGTAAAGAATTTCCATCTGTAGAAACCTGGTGTGGTGGGTTGACCCAATACACCTGGCCATGCTGCAAGTATGAAATGTGCCTGAAAAAGCTTTTAGACAACATTTATTTATCAGCAATAGATATAAAATATGTCCATTTGGACATATTGACTTATTGTGTATTAATTTATTTCACATTCCTTTTATGCCAGAAGGACACTTAGCTTTACGACTTCGACTGTGATTGTCCGTTTTCTTGACTATTTGGTCTTTTTTGATGGGAAGGAAGTTATTTGTTTTGGCAGAATAAAGGGTGATTTTCATTTTCAAGGGTGTATTCAAAGGCCTGTATGCCAATACAAAGATGGTCACATCATCCTCTCGTGCAAATTGATAGATCTACCATGACTTCAACGATTTATAGTATTTATAGGACTATAGGACTCTATTTGGCTGAATAACTGTGACTTTCTCAGAGAAGCGGCAGTGATTGTTTACTCTTTTTTGACAGCTGTGGTGTGTCTTGAGATGTTTTAAGTCTTAAAATTTTGTTTCTGGCATTGTTAAAGGAGAGGAAAAATCTAATTTTTGGTGGAGTTCTCTGGCCTCTTAATGCCTGCTTTTCAGAAATGGAGTTGACTGTTATATTCCCTTTGGGTTTGGTTTGGGAAAGAAATCTCTCTGGAAGCAATTACTTCTGTGATTTTTCTCTAAGTGAAAGTTCCATCAGTTCCAAACAACATGCAGGTGATATGTTGTTACTGAAAAGGGGTTGTTTTAGGCTCTTAAGCCAGATTTTATAAGCAAATTTAGCATTCACAAACTGCTGTAATTGTGCAGCTAGATCAGGTAACGGCAGATACTAATATCCATTTAGCTATTATTACCTCTTTCAGACTTGGGCTTCTATCTGCAAGTGGGAAGTGTTGTTAGAATTAAAGGTGCCTGTGGCAATTATCTGACTCTTTCAAATTTCCCCCCTTTACATGTATGCAATACTCTAAGGACTAGTTTGGAAAGGAGTTCTGATAGGCAATCATTTGTTTGTCTGAAATTCAGGATTTACCATTTGCATTCCAAATTCTCCTACCTCCTGAAAGAAAGATTTAGTTTGTTGTATGTAATCCATGCTGCTGCATAACCGTACGTTTATACTGCAATTTCTAAATGAGGAGACATAGCTGAGATCACTTTAAACTAACTTGTTTAGATACTGATGGCAATGTAGACTGTAGTAGGAGAGAGTGGACTGCAGGTTGCCTGCTAAAATATTCACCAATTTCTCACGGATTTTATGTGATGCAGTATTAATGAAACAGATTTTGATAACAGAATATAAATATTTAACTGAATTTGAGGGAGGTGGACCAAAAGCAGTGTCTGGTGGTTTAAAAAAAATTATTACAGAAAATGATGGACAAATTTCTAAGAAGAAAAATAGTAGGTACTATAGGTGTTGGGGTTTGAAACTGGAGCTAATGAAAGACAATGTTTAGATCTGAAAAATCAGTGAAAGACAATGGACCAGCTTTTTTTCATTTATCCTGATATTTTCTGTGTTCTAACTTTTTCCATCCCAAGTGGCACAAGTTGAAACTTGTAACCCACTGGTATTGCTACAGGGAGAAATATTGACCAAGACTGAAAGTTTTTTATTCAGTGTTGCCTAATCCACCCGCCCTTTGATTTTCAGTTGGACTTCTTTTAATTTCAAAATGTTTTTCCATTCCTATTATTTGTATCATAAGTCTTCTAGTAGAGTTGTGTAAGAATTCCCATCCTTTTTAAAAATTTCTGCTATTAAACTCATAAATTTTCCCCTTTACATCAAACATTTGCCATCCCCTCTTAGGGCCAGAAGTTTTAAGCTGCTTGCAGCACGAAAGCTGCCATGGTCCTGTGAATGTTTGCAGGCGAAATGAGGCCTCTGTTGTTCAGAGTGAGGCTAAAGGTGTTGGCCAGGAAAGACCTAATATCCCTAGTGGCTGTGGGAAGAGTAGAGATGTCATACGGGGTGACTGTGAGGGAAAGCAGGCTGCCAAGTAGGCTACAGCAGTGCCTGGAAGCTACATGGAAATAGGAGTGGGAGTGGCAGAAAGCTACTTAAGAGCAGCCAGGAAAGGAGAGGGGCAGAGGGCTTGGGGTAGGGTATCTGAAGTGCTGGTAGTGAAATGACGCTCTGTGTCTGCTAAAACAAAGGGTGCGTGGCTGAGATGGGCTAGGTAGAGCAAGTCACTGTGCTCTAGGGGTTCATTTAGGCAGCGCTGTGAGGCCTTCCTGGCTCCTGGTCAGCTTGTTGTCCACCAGAACCCCCAGGTCCTTCTCTGAAGGGTTCATGTCCAGTCAGTTAGCACCCAGCCTGTATTGTTGCTGAGGTTATCCCTCCCCTTACTCAGGAATTGGTATTTCCCCTTGCCAGAGACTTAGCAGTTTATCTAACACCAGTTCTGGGGCCCCCAGCATAAGAAGGATGTAGACCTGCTGGAGCAAGTCCGGAGAAGGGACACTGACCTAATCAGAGGGCTGGAGCACCTCTTCTATGAAGACAGGCTGGGAGAGTTGAGGTTGTTCAGCCTGGAGAAGGGAAGACTCCAGTGAGACCTTATGGCACCAGGACCTAAAGGGAGCCTGCAGGAAAGCTGGAGAGGGACTTTTTACAAGGGCATGTAGTGATAGGACAGGAGGTAATGACTTGAAAGTCTGACTTGACTGAAAGACAGTAGGTTTAGATTAGATATTAAGAAGAAATTCTTTACTCTGAGGGTGGTGAAGCACTAGAAAGTGTTGCTCAGAGAAGCTGTGGATGCCCTGTCCTGGCAGTGGTCAAGGCCAGGTTGGATGGGGCTTTGAGCAGTGTGGTCTAGTGGAAGGTGTCCCTGACCACGGTAGTGGAGTTGAAGTTGGATTATCTTTAACGTCCTTTCAAACCCAAACCATTCTATGATAGCTATGCACTTCCATTTATGTTTACCAGTGTGAAAGAACCATCAGTGGAAAAATAAATGCATAATGAAACAAAGTTAAGCCTCCCTGTAAGGACTGGAGAATAAGAAGCAGTGTCACACAAAGTGTGTGTGTGTCATCAGCAGGATACAAAACCCTCTTCTGTACATCCCATGAGGTTTTCAGAGAAACAGGGCACAGAGCTGGCTGCAGTACAATTATTATTCACTGGAAATAAGATCTCTTGAATACAAATTATAGACCATTACTTTTCAATACATGAAAAAGGTTGATTTTTAATGCAGTTCAATACCTCATTTTATATTTTTAATCAGTTTTGGAAAGCCTTCAATACCTTGACGCAGACTGAAGCTTATAAATTTTTTTAATTGTTTTAATGAGAATAATTTGGATAGACCTGTGTGTAGAAAGGTAGCATTTACTCATTTGGGAATTTAATCTTTAGTAGCCAGGTTCATCAGTGTTAATTAGAATCCATACCCAACCTCCTGGTTGTTCCAAAATTATCATACTGCTCTGTAAAAATGATAGCTCGTCATCTCAAGTACTGCCATTTCGCATTTTGAACTACTTAGAAATTATATTGCTGTAGGTAAAAACCCACTATATTGGATAAAAGGGAAGAAAAATTTGATACCAGGATATAGAGGAAAAGAGGTAGGGAAATCAAGTGCCTCTCTTTTCTAAAATGTTCTTGAGTGAAACAATAAGAAAAACCTAGGATGGTGAATCATGTTCTTTATATCCAAGTTCTGTTTTGAATTTCATCTCATAGGCTGCACGCTGCTTTTCTATTACATTGAAGAAGCGTTATCTGTTGTCCTTTGCTTACTTCTCTTAAGGGTTATGGAGCAAAGAAATAGAGGTTGTATTCAAGAATGGCTATCAGTCTAATGGTAAAAAGGAAGATTTGGTTTTGTTAAATTTGGAAACACATTTATGTGAAATGTAGGTAAGGTCATCATGAGGACATACTCATTGACTTCATGGAGTACTTGCACAACTTCTTCTGCAGCAGAAGTAATGCGGCATAGATTAAAGGTTGAGTTTGGGGTTGTTTTGTTTTTTTTTTTTTTTAATTCTTGCCCTGATCTTACTCAAGCAAATTCCTATTTGCCTGGATAAGATACTCTCTGCAGTCACTCTCCTTTGAGTGGCTATATATAGCTATCAGCATCTGGCACACGCGCTAGCAAGTGTCCTTTAAATCTCCAATCTTTTTTTTGCCTATCAGCTCTATCCCCACATATTAATGGAAAGCAAAAGCACCCCACAACTCTTTCCTCTCTCTGAAAAAAACTTCACAATTTGGCCTCAATGTTGATAATTTGGTCAAAATCAGTCTCTTTTAAGAAGATGCATGTATAATAAGCAGTTCCATTCCAGTTTAAAATTGAAGATGAAAATTCACGTGCTGCTACATCTCATTGGTGAACAGAAGGTCCAGTGTTAATAGGGAAGATAGTCATTATCAGTGCATGCTTCCTCTGGAAATACTGCATATCTGGATCTGTGGGACAGTAGAGGGGAAACAGTATCTCATGAGAAAGGAAAAGAGTTTAGAGGAGATCTGAGTAAGTGCTTTTCCTCAGAGGTGCAACATTGCATCCCCCTGGATGCAATGGAGCCTGTTGAACTATTGCAGGACTAAGAGTAGAATCCAAGTTTTTCTTCTCTACTTCCCAGGGTGTTCAATTCTGGCCTAGAAAGGCAGAAATGAAAATAAAAGCGCAGTCAAAGATGCTTTTACATAAAAAGGGAGGGAGAGATTGAATGCATTAGCAAAAGGGTCCAGACTTCTTCCGGCACCATTTCAGGATGCTCCCAAAGAGGCTGGAGACATAAGCACAGAATTAAGTGTGTTGATACTCCTCTAGCATTTATCGACTTCACTGAAGAATTGCACTGCTTGAGAAGCCAGTTAGCAATCACAGCACTTGAGTACGTGTAAGTATGAGCCAGTTGTAGATGTTTTCTTTCCCAGATGTTCATGCTGCATTTACAAGAAGACACAGATCAATTCATCCCTGTAATGGTAGCACTGACCTTCCCCACAAATAAAGAATGTTTTCCCACGTTGAACAGGAAGAACTGCACAACAAGAGCAGTGTGGTGCAAAGATCCCTGCTAGTGGTGGGTTATTCAGGACCTTCGAGTGTGTCTGTGGGAGGGCTGTGCGTTACTGCCTGTATTTATGTAGCAGAGTTCAACAGAGTAGGACTGCAAAGGAAGAGTATATTAAATAGAGTAGTATTGGAAATGCTCTTAACAAACACACTGGAGACCATAGTGTGAAGAGATTTTTTTTTTTTTTTGTATAGTTTTCAAATCTTGACACAAGCCTTTGCCTTTCTCACTTTCTTCTCAGTCTCAAGGCACACAAGAACTGTGTGTGAGGGCAGCTTCAGTGAAAACAGTGGGCCTAATCTCTCTGGTTAGTCTTCCATGACAGCTCTTATAGAACATTTAGACACCTTTACTTTACTTTCAGAGCTCCCTACTTTTACTGTTTCTACCCTCAGTGAAACAAGTTTCTTTTCTCTTTTGAATTAATTGTCAATTTATTTTTTTTTCTGGGAAAGCACTAGCTAAACTTATCTACAGGTTTTTGAAAATAAAGAATTTAATAGAATCATAGCCTCCAAAGTTTTCTGCATGGATTGATTATCATATGATATGTGATGTGTGTTTGTTGCTATGGTGAATCACTTGTTCCTCATTGTTTTTCATTGGTAGGATGACTATGATCAGAGAAAAATATCTTGAAATTAGATGTTAACTTATGATTTTCCAGGAAATTCCTTAATATTTGCACCTGGTTTTTTTCAAGTTTTCCCTGAGGTTGTTTTTTTCTAGTTATTGAAAACACACTTTGAGCAGTTCATTCGGATCTCTCATAAGTCAGATCCTTCCTTTGATAAAACTGGTCTTTCCATCTTTTCAAAAGTTGGAAAAGTAGCCACTTTTGGAGTAAGGAAAGCTCAGTGGATGTAAGAATATCATTAATTGTGAGAAACTTGTATTCGTCTTGCCTTTTAGTTTTTAAGCCCCTGAGTGGCTGGCTTGGTTTATGAATCAGCTCTGGAGCTGATACAAGAGTACATGCATAAAAGTGTCCACAACCCTGTTTAATTGCTTCTTTAGTTCCCTGTGGTAAAGCACTAAAGTTATTGATGAAGGAAATAAGATTTCTGGAATTACAAACCTCAGATTTTAATTGCACATTTTGTCTGATTTTTTTTTAATCCATTGTAGTGCTTATGATGATAACTGCATGCAATAAAAGTCCTCCTGACCAGAAACAAAGTAGTCTAATAGATGTCCTTTGTAAAATGTGCCTGAAAAGATACACGGTACTGCTATCACTTTTCCACCTTTGGCCCCATTAGCATGGATAGCTCCCAGGCCTGTAAGGTATTCAGCAGTTGGAGAAAGCAGACCTTTCTGGATGTGGTTGCAGGAGCTGCATGCTGGAGCATGGTGCTCCCACCAACACGAGAAACTCCTCCACACGAAGTTTTGGCTGAGCATCTTCTCCCCATCTGCTTCATGGCTTCTTAAACAAAAGAGTGCTTAGAGAGGGTCAGGGTACAGAGAGAGAGCGAGGGTGGGCTTGCTGTGGAGTTCAGATTACCAGTGAAATACTTAGATGGACTCTATTTCCCAGACCTCCCATTGCACAACACTGGAGCATTGTGTCAGTGTGCCGTCAGGTGAGGAGTCCAAGCCCTTGATGCTTCTGCAGAGTATTTCTATTAATACCAGCTCACATTCTCCCTTCCAATAATTAGAGCAAGGTAGGGCATTTCTGTCTACTCTTTGTCATCACAGCAATCTATAAGGGATCATGTAGGATGTAAAGCAGGTTTAGGATATTTTAAATTAAAAAGAAATCCGTGAAAACTATTTAACTTCTTTGTTCTGTAGTTTCCCAGTCTTTCATGAATCAGAATGACATGAAAGTGTTACCAGTGAACATACTCATGGGGGTCGGGTATGACTGATGAGCAAGAGAACTAAAGGAAAATACAATGAGCTTCACAGATCACTGTTAATTCCAGCTAAATAAATAATGTATATGTGCCGCTTGATGTATAAGGTTAAAGAGGTCAGATCTCCAGTAATTGTAAATTCATGCAGCCAGGCCAGAAGCAGTTAAATTCTTTACTATTGGTCACATATTCGCATAACAATAAATGAAGACAAATATACTTTTAAATATCTGCATGTAACATACTTTATTCACACTGTGTGTCGTAAAGTTATCATTTCTGTAGCACTTCTGAATATGGAAGATCTATCCCTGTGGTATCACAAAATAGCTTCCTAGAAAAGTAATTAACAGGAGGCTTTTTTTTTTTAAAGTTCAGGAAAGATATATAACGTAAGCATCTGATTTCCTGTCACTCTTGGTTAACTTTGTATGAAAATGGATAGCTTCCAAATTAAAGCAGGCACCGGACTGTCTGGAGAAAAATGCATCTGTAAAGAAATGTGTACATTATATATTCATGTCGTTCCAAATCTCTTAATTGTATTTCATATATAACAGTCGCATGTTTTTTACTTCATGGGTCAAAACCAGCATGCCAGAAAGGCTGAGGTTGCTCCTTACATGGTTTAGGACAACCATTTCCTTTCCCAAATTCCCTCATACATTTCCCACTTTCTTCCCTCCCTACCAGCATGTTTCTCTGGGCAATGGAGGCATGACGTGAAGTCGCTTTTCACCACGTTTTATTCAGAAGATAAATATACAAAAATAATTCAAGCCAGTGAGCCACAAGGTCACGAATATTGAGAACCAGCATTTTCTCTCAGAAACAAAAATTGCTATTCGTACTCCTCTGCATTTGGTGCAAATGGCTGTAAGGGAAGCTTATGTAGTTAGAAAAAAAGGAAAACCAAGAGCATTTCTTGTTCACTAACAGATGTTTAAGGAGTGATGGGATGGAAGACTCTCTGCTTTGTAACTTCTTTGAAATGAGATATTAAAAGTGATTTTTTTTTCTTGCACATGCTAGAGGTTGTTAGTATTCAAATACCAGCAGCATAATCTATTGCTAATCAAATCTTGCATTTATTTAAAGGTAGTTGTACAACTGCAGTCAAATACAGAGGCAGGTACAACTTTTATGTGACTGCTGAAATTCTGAGACCTGAAGTAGAAAAGCGGAAGACAGCTGCAAGATTATTCACAAATACGATCAAACCAAGTATTAATACAAATTATATAAAGTGACCATGATTTGGCAGTTCTGCAATATTTTCCAAGAGGCCCTTTCCAATTCTAATTACAATCTCAGGGACATCTGATATAAGAAAGCATATTATCAGAGACATCTGATCCAATAAAACATATTATCTGGTTAATTTCTGATTTCATGGAAGTAGCAGTCCAGAGCAAAAATATGCTGTCTAGAAAAAAGGCATGGGATGAAGGACCAAGTGCAGTGTGAGAAGGACAGTTCAAAAAATGCCATTAGCAGGTAATGAATTGTCTTCCTTACGCCAAATCATTAATGTTTAGCATGCATGAAGAGTTAAAAATACATAGAAAGGATATAAAAATTAACTGGGCTACATAACAGTGAAGGAGCCTGAGAAAAGAATTATGTGGGAGACTGAAGAGAAAAGAATGAAATTATGCTTTGGGAAACTCACCAAAAAGGAGTTAGTCACGGTCTAAATTTTTGTCCTCATGGGAGGATCAAGTGCAATGTGAGACAGTTTGAAAAATACCATAAGCTGCAATCATAATTTATGATAAAGTCTGCGTGCAAGATCTTGCAGAACCTTAGAGATGGCTGAGCAGGGCCCAAAACTTTATTGCTTTTCTGCAGTGTGTTTATTCCCACAAGGAAGCCTTAGGACAGCCTTCCTTCCCATGCAGTTTCTGCTCTCAGGTAGGAATGCACCTATGTCCAGAGCACATCCCTGAAAAAGAATCAAGCTGCATGGTTGTGGTTGTTTCTAAAGAAGCTTGTCCTCTCCCATGAGAAGAAAAATTTAGACAGTGAGGCACCACTGCCTTCACAGATGTGGCTGTCAGTGTCTTGAGAGGAAAATGCATTACCTGTTTTGCCCCCATAAGCAGCATTGCAAAAGGCACAAATCTGGGCTTGTGGGTGCACGTAGCTTTTGTGGGAGGTGGAAGAGGCAAAACCTCATGCTCACACAGGGTGTCTAAATGTCTGTAAACAACCGCTACACAGAGCTGACATCTGAAACACAGCAGGTCCTTTTTTTCCCAGCACCCCTACTCAGAGGGAATATAGCTTCTGATAATACCCAGTTGCATTCTTATAAAGAAACAAAAAATTCCGTGTTTTTTACTACTGTAATTGATTGCATTCAGGAGTTTCAAAGCTCTTCATAAGCATTAATGACATCTCTGAAAATAATATTTTGAATCTGGTTACAAAAGGGATTAGCTGAGGTGAAAGCAGATGGGGACACCTTCTGTGATGGTGCTGCTGACAGAACAGGCCTGCTTCCCTTGGCCCCATTTGCTGGTTGTCCCTGTTGAGGGATCAGATGGAAAATGATGTGGGAGGATGGTAGAGGATGGATGGCACACCTGGATCATGCACCTTATTCCCTTCCCAGACCAAGGCTGGACAGAGTCGTGGCTGGCCACAGGCCCAGAGTAAGCAGAGCCAGTAAGCACCATCCACCAGGTGGATTGGTGTCAAAGTTTAGTGCAAAACTGTGAAGACTGAACCCCCAGTTCTGTGTTGTGATGTCTGTGCCACAGCTGACTCCATACAAAGTGACACATGAAACTCTTCCATAACTTTGCGCTGGAGATGGAAGTTAACACAGAAGCATAAGTAAAGGCTTCTTACTAAACTCCAAATTAATGTTTCTCACTGTATTTCTTCCTGTCATTTAGGTCACTTGAAGCAGAGATAGTTCCTGAGTGATTAGGTCACTTATGGTTTACCACTTCCATCTGAGTTATTCGCTGCACATCCTCCACTAGAAATTAATAGGAGTTTTGCCATTGCATTCAGTGGTAGCAAGACCAGGGTTTGACAGGGAGGAATATTTCTTTTCTACATTGTATGAACTTCCTTTGGTCAAGAAGCTATTGCTTGAGGGAAGACGGTCTTTTGTCTTCAATCTTCCTTTGTTTTGTTCCAGAAGTGCAGATGTAACACTTGTGGTTGTTTTTTGACATCATTATTATTTTGAAGAAGGTCAGCAACAGTAATACAGAATAAAAACTGAGGCAGAAGCCAGCATTTGAGTTCAGAAACACTATGCTGCGTTAATCTATTAATTTCAGGTCATATCTTTAGAGGATCAAAGGAGCTTCTTGACCAGTCTGAGGTGCTTGAGTAATTTTTTTCTCTCTTGTAATTAAAGTTTCTAGCTCTCTGTTCAGAATCAGTTTCCTCACCAACTGTTCAGTGAATAAATCTACGTGAGTGATTTCCTGACAGTTGTACATTAGGAATTATGGCATATCTCTGCTCATAACTTACAGAACTATCTCAATACAGAGAAGAGACCATAAAACATGCCGAATGGGGATTTCTCAGATATGCTAATTGCTGCTATATAAAGAGCACGGGATGAAGAGCTGCCACAGAGGAAGTTCAGTTAAAAAGTACCTGCCACAAATCTTTGAAGGTCCACAGAGAAGCAAATCCTTCTGCTGCTACTCCTTGGCAGAGCTCTGCTGAGCAAAGTCTTTGTAGCTGAGTGAGCTTGGGGAGGGAGGGCTGGTGGCTCCCTGCAGGCCAGTGCAGTGGCCAGACAGGAGCTGGGACAGGGGTCTGCCTCTCCAGGAGCTGCTGCCAGCATCTGGGGGCCTATGGGATTGGAACAGTACCCGTATAGGAAGCAATCTCCACCTTCTTGGATTCTTGGGTGTGGTGCCCAGGTGTGGTTCTCATCTGTTCTAAAATATACCCAAATGCAGGCCTAATTAATTTCTCCTGAAATGGACTGGATCATATTTCCCACTCCCATCTTCTTGCCCATGAGCTTGGCTCTCAAAATAAGGCTGCTGTTTTCTTTATACTGAATTTTTGTGTATTCAGAGCAAGGGCTAAACTGACTAATGGACATCCACTGCCTCTTCTGAGAAGCTTAGGTTTGCCATTCAGGAACAGAAAGATGCTGTCCACATAAATTGTCCTCCCATTTTTTTTTTTTCAAAATTTATATGAAATTGACATCCATGCCAAACTTTGCAAATGAACTCCATAACTGCAGAGTACCACAAAAGAATTTACAGCGTAGAGGTGAAGATACAGTTCAGCAAATCTGCTGTAGCCAGGTGTGAGTTACACTCTTGCAGCTTTTCTAAATGATACATTTTATGCATTGACTACATATAGGTATTTTTGCACTCAGTGGCGTGGGGCTGGATCACTGAACTCATTTTAAGTAGGCCATTAAGCATCATTGTTTAATACTGATTTTTAGCCATTGCACTTGAACCCTTTGCCTCAGGTTGACCTAGCAGACAAAATCAAAATTACTGTGCCCCAGCAGCTAACTGCAGCTCTGCTACTTCTACTGATACACCTATACACCTTTTTTTTTGTAAACAAGTTTTCTGTACTGTGAAATACATATATTACTGAAGATTATATTTAACGTGGAAAGATGAAACCACATAGTTATTATTCAATAATCTTAATATAGACTACATCTTTTAAAATAAGTCAGCTAGACAAACCAAACCGTATAGAAATGGAATGTGCCTTTGTAGGCTCTGTGGGAAATTCAGCTAATGAACTGAGGAGTATCAGTTTCTAGACGGGAAAGAAAGTCTGCTTAATTTAAAGAAATAATTTCAACTATTTGCATCCTTATTCTAAAATCATGGTTTTGGGCATGATCACACAATATGAAAAAAGTAACTTCAGTGCAGCCTTGTGTGTTTTGAAACACCAAGCAAAATACAATTAACTTTAAAATGGTAAATTGTAATGCTAAAAAAAAAAATCTTCTGCCTTCCGGGTGTGACTCTCTTTTTAATTTGATGATGTCACCCTGTGAGCCATTAAAACATTATCAATGAGCAGGCTGTGCGTTTTCTAATGATTACTGTGGAGTTGAAAAAGACTCTATAATGTTCCTGCAGTTTGTTCATCATTTTTGTTTGATAATTGTCCTGAAAATCAATGACAGCTACTGAGTACAGAAATTTGATTGAACCAAGTATAAATATAGGCAGCAATTTAGACTGTTCTTACTCAATAGGAAAATGTCTTTGGCTAATAAGTGGATTCCTATCTAAATTCATGAGTTCTTTTATGACATTCTGGGTTAAGCCTGAAATAGATTAATCTCTTTCTGATAAAGTTGCATAAGCTGTGATTTCTCTGGTGACCACATTTAATTGGATATTAAATAAAGTGCTTATCTTTACACCAACAGGTTTTATAGGCTGGATTTCACAGATTAAATAACAAGTAATAGGCACACACAAAATTTTTCTGATTAAACCATGATATGCTCAGATTAAAAATTAGACTGTCTTGATTCAGGTAGGATTTTGAGGTGCATGATTACAACTGAGGGTTAAATGCACAGAATAGAGGGAAACAGCAGGATGGTGCAAAGAGCTGTGAGAACAGGTCAGCTCTGTATATTCTTCTTTCCTGCTTATTCTTCAGCAAATGTACAGCAGGGTGGTTTGCTGTTGGGTTTGACAAGAAGCTTGAATTCTTGAAAACGTTTTTGAAAAGCCTGAGGTTGGGATTCATTATGCAAGGTGCTGTACAAGCACACAGCGAGAGGTATCCTGTGATAGAGCCTATCAGCCCTGGAAAGGCAGAGGAGAGGTTAACAGAAGCCTGGAAAGTAAATTAACCTATTGCACCTGAAGAAAGGAGATAGCAACAAGGCTGAGAGAAGTACCGAAATAGAAAAACATAGATGATGTTTGGGAGGAGGAAGTCTTGATGGGGTGAGCAAAGACCACAGCTGGGAGGAAGAGTGAGGTACGGAGGAGGGGATGGAGAAGGTGAAGCTGAAAGCACAGCCCGGCTGTTACAGGAGGCATTTGTCTGGTGCTCCACTTGCTGGAGAACGCAGACTGACAAAAGGGCTCCAAAGGGGCAGAAGATAGTTAGGACTCGCTGCATTTCCTTTAATGATAATGAAGGACACTCTTTGGAGCTGAAAGGACACTTCTGTCCCAGAAAAGTGCAGGACATTGAAGGAATTCGTGTCCTCCCATCGGTCACATGTGGAAAAGGAATCAGATGGATCAGTGGAAAGGAATAGAGCAGCTGTGCAGAATAGGACAGGAGGGGAACCACCAGTGTGAGCCGGAGGCCTTACATGGGGAGGAAATAAATGAAGACATTTGCATTGAGTAGGCTTTGCTAAACCAAATGATGTGTAGCTCATGCTAATTATATTTTTTTCCTCACTGGTATGACATATTGTGAATGCGAAAAGAAACTGATGCCTCCCTATGTAACCGAGATTACTTTTGTCTTTCTGTGCATGGAGCTGGCAGCCCTTTGATAGTGTTTTGTTGAATTTGTTCTCATATATGGATGAGAGAATTGCAGTAGCACTAAGCTCAGGAGCTTGGACAGCCCTTTTCTGGTGGGTTTATTTTGACTCTCACAACATCAACCAGGAAGAGTTGCAGTGTGAGTTTGTTGGGCATTTGTTTCCACAAATAAAATTGACGCATTGCATAGAGCATGTAATTGTTCCCGAGCTAATGTCAGACTTGCAAATGGCAATTTCTCACTGAAGGTAGCTTACTTCTTACAGCAAGTCAGCAAGGCTGGCAGCGCTGCAGGTGCCATTGTTGCCCAGGCTCTGGTGACTCCAAGCCGCTGGCATCGTTTGGCTGAGATTCAAGGCAGAAGGTGTTAAACATCCCAATTATGTTACTGAAAGATAAAAATGGAAAATAGTTCCACCAAGTAATGGGGACAAGCATAATGGCGTTGTGCTGTATTTCATTCTGGAGTTACTGGGCCCTGTCTTTTTGCATAGTTGAAATAGCTTGTGTCCAGATGATAAAGACGTTGACAATTATCTTCTCCTTCCTCCAGAGACCACACAAAGGCAAGCCTTTTTCTTTTACTTTCACCTAATTTTCTTTTATTTTGGCTTGTCATGACTTTTGACGTTGGCATGAGGATGTTTTCTGAAGAAATTTCCTTTTCCTTATTGGCATTTGGTAATGCAAAGCATTTTGTTAAGAATTTTTTCTTCGAAGCTACATTTTTTGTTAAGACCTTTCAGAATGATGTTCTATTTGCTGCCTCGCACAGAAGTCAGCTAGTAAATTAGCGGCCGTTATTTCCCCCTCAGGCTTCAGAAAAATGATAAATTACTTAAAGTTTTTCTCTGACTTGTTTTATTTCCAGTAAAACAAGTATTTCCAATGAAACATCAGGAAAGGGATGACAAGCTCCAGAGCTCATGTTGGTTTTGGAAGCCAAGAGCTGGTTGAGGGGCTGCATCAGCCCACAAACATACACTGGTTTCTGTGGAGAGGAAGGCAGCACAGGACTATCTGGTGGCAGCCACAGCCTGCCCTCAGAGACGAGACAGGATGCATCTCATGGCCCAGCTGGGAATTCCCAGGGATGTCTGCAGCCTCTGCTGTTAGCAAGCAGGTGGCATGTTCCCTATGCAGTTGAGGCGGTGGTAAACTATTATGTGACTAGCTTGGAGACTTTGTGACTTTTCTTAGCAGAGCTGTATCTGTTTTTAAACCTTGTGCAAAAACAGGAGTACATAACTTAGCACGTAGCGTACCCTTAGAGATGTGGTTTGCAAGGGGGCTGTTTGTGCGTAGATCTCATTTCTTCCTTAATTAGTAGACCTGTGGAATTGTTCAAGGGGAAGCAGATCTCTGCAAAAGTCTCTGCTCTGTCAGGGTGTCAGTGCTGAGATTGAAAATGCAGCACCTAGATCAACTCAAAAGATAGGCATGTTTCATTTGTATGGAACAGGAACCAAGTCCTCTACAGGTATAAATTGGTCTCATGCCACCAACACTGGACATTTACCTCTTTAGCTGCTGGTCTCTTACTAGATGCAAGTAAGTTTCCAGTGTCCATGCACCCTAACAGTAGTTTAACCGCTGGTTTAACAGAGGGTCTTTGTAAAATTCATGTACACAAATAGAGTGTTTCTAAATTGCCAACACAACAGCAGAAGCTTAAGTGCAATTTTTATTCCAATAAAGATGTGATGAAATTATGCCTAATGGTCTGCAGACTGCACTTTTATATGCACTTGCAATGCTCCCATTGACTTCAACTGCTATTGTCAAGGTATTTCAGTACTACTGAGCTAAGGATCATTACCCTGTGCTATTATAATACATTAAACTAATGCTACCATTTTTCCATTATAACAACAATACCTGGTGACTGAAGGCTACCTCCGACCCAATAACTTGCAATCAAATATTTGTTTCAGATTTCAAAATGCATATAAATTATGAGACTTGACAAAATGTTCAGATTAGACTAGCCCATGTCTCCACCCTGGTCTTTAATTCTGTGCATGCAGACAAAGGCACTGATGAACAGTGTAGACATACTAATATTTTTAAGAACATGAGGATTTTAGGTTATAAGTAAGTATAGTAAAACTACTATTTGAACTAAGCTTTCACTGACTTTCAGGCAAACAGTGTTGAAATGATATATCTATATTGTACATATCCCAAATCCCAAAGCTTGTGTCCTTCAAAAACAAAGCAATTCCCAGACTGCTGTTGATGCAGCATGCATCAGGGAATACTTATACAAGTGTCCTGGAGCTAATCTCAGTTGTCTGATTTCTAATATTAAAACCAACCCACCATTTTTTTGCTGCGTCCTGTTTGCTCTAATGCAAGGAAAAATACTGTACTTAAGTGCAAGGGGGAGATAGCTTTGCAGAGATTACTCTACTGGTTCCTAAGAAATTAATAATTTTAAATACATAAAGGAAAGCAAATTCACTGATTATATAGCCTTTACTACACTTTCTGATTGCTTACTATCTATTGCTTGCTACTTCTTTCATCTTTTTTTAACTGCCTAAAAAAGGAAAACAATAAAGAAAAGGAACTGCAAAATTCTTGAAGAGTTTACTGATACTACCTTTATGATAAAGTGAACCACAGACTAGATGAAAAAAAAAAGAAACCATGACCCTCAGTTCCCTTGGAGACCTCTGCAAACTCATCTTAAAAATGTACACACAACATCTGCCAGACAAACAGGAATGAGGACTTGATAACCAAAACAGAATCCAGATGTGCACAAAAATAGGCTTCTTGCTGTTACTCTTATGTCACTTGCACTGCACATCTAGAGCTAAGAGATATACAAAAATGTAGTTGATTCATATAGCAGGTCCTTCTGATACTGTTTTCTCCCCAAAATACAGGCATTTCATGTTTATTTGAGATGGGATGGTTAACACCCTTAACCTTACCTAAATTTTTCTTTACCCTTTTCCTTTTAAGAACCTGCTTTTAAGAGCTATTATTCAAGATGAAAATATTGTTATGAAAGAACAAATAGTAAAGTTATGCATAAATCTGGAAAACTGTGCTTTTCAAGACATGAGGCCAACAGATTTCATTGCAAAAGTATTTCATGGTTCAAACTCAGGGCTTATTCTAATATGCCTACGAATTTTCTTTGCGGAACAAATTCAGCCTTGATTGCAGAAGTCCTAATTTGGCCTCTTTTTTCTAGGCATTCAAATTTGCAGATACAGAATCACGTCCTTGTGCACCTTACTTTAAGTGACAGTTTATCAATGTGTAAGGTCTAGTATTAGCATTATAGATGTCTACGAACATAACACTACCCATACAGTGTGACACCTCTCATCTCCCTTGCTGAAGGGACAAGTAAAACAAGAGAAAAAAAAAGGATTGGCTGGTGCAGAATCATGTAGTCCTTTGCAAGAGGACACAGTTGCAGTGCTGGTTAGGTTCAGGAGACCTTGGTTTCTGGCACTGTTATCTTCTCGTGAGTATCTCCCACTGCCTGTGAAAAGCATGGCCAGCTCTCTGTATTTCCAAGAACAGCAAAGGAAAGCACTCATCTTCTGTCATTGGGGCTGCACAAGTCATCTCATCAGTGCTGCCACACTGGGTGAGGGTGGTAGAGGCATCTGGAAGGTTAAATGGAGTTTCTTGTATTATCTGGAGGCCCTTCCTGCAAAACACAGACAAGCTGTACATGGGAAAAAAGCATATACATATTAGCACCACTTTTCTTTCCTGGCTGTGTAACCCCCCTCATTTTTAATGGAGATTTCATTTGAATTCTTTATGCACTGTTTTGCTGTTAAAATCTTTCCATTTACCATTTGCAGATAGTTATATGCTTCTGTGAAATAGCACTCATGATGCTGTGGTTTAATTATTTGCCTTATAATGGTGTCCACTGTCTAGAAACTGGTTCTCAGGCAATAACCTTTTTTTTGTAAGCATGCAAAGATGTGCGTGCAGATATCTGCAGGAACACTTTACGAGTCCCAACCCCTCCATGTCAAGGTGAGTATCACTGAAACGTGCAGATTTTAAATCCCAGCTGCTGTAAGATGCAGCGAATCGGCTTCTGAAATGAGTGCCTGAAGAAGAGGAGGACTGAGGACACATCAGTTTGAGTACCCGCAGTAAGAGCTGTATTCAGGCTTCTTTGATCAGACATGCATCTGTCTGAAAAAAACTGTGCTCCAACTTAATCATCTAGTTCTGCACAATACTTAAAATAAACAAATTAATTCTACAGAGGGATTTAAATTGAACAAATGTATTCACTAGGGAAAGCATAGTGGCATGACTGAATGGCGTAAAATACACGTAAGGCAAAACTGTTCTTCAAATTATCAGCCAGTAGATCTGCAGATTTGCTCTTTAAACAGTCTACAGACCTTGATAATCACATTCTTTCTTTAATTATCACAGATTTATGGACAGGAAACTATTCCAAAAGACTCTTATGACAGTTTGCATAAAACCAGTGAGGTTATTTAGCTATGAAATAGCCATAGCTAAGAAAGATCTGACTTTGGAGTGAGAAGACAATCTAGAGTGTCATTGTGTTGTAAGAGAGTCTCTCAAGGTACTGCAGCTTCTGATGGACATGCTACGGTTGTGGGGTTCAATCACTGTTGCATTAATAATCCCACCCTGATTTCACCTTTTTAGAGGTGAAATCACCACCCTTTTAGAGGGTTGCGTTTCTTCTCTACTAAATGATGCTAGGTGACCTTTTAAAACGTGTGGATAAATGAAGGGGCAATAAATTTTGTGCTTGTCATGATTTAAAGAAGTAATTCTCATATTTTCCCCATTGTTATCTTGCTTTTAAAGCATGTCATTTACAAATAGAAGTGCCCGAGGACAGTTCAGAAAGCAATTCAAAATTGTATCTTATTGGACATAATAACAAATTTTGGTGCTGGATTGCATGACTGAAATGTGGACTTATTAGGTATTGGTGTTGCATTATATTTCATATACTGATTGAATGAGTTTGATGAGCGAAGACAGAGGATTATTATGCAAACCACCCCCATTGTTTCATATTAAAAAGTGAATATTTAAGAGCTGAAAAAGCAAATTTGTTTCAGTTACACGGCACACATTTTTCAGTATGCAAATGTGCCACATCTGTGTATTTGTTTTGCTGCAGATACAACCAGCAAGAGTTTAGTGATGAAATCTGTTCTTAATTATGATAGCAGCTGTTGGAGCAGGAGCCATTTTTTTCCTCCTGATGTGAAGTTGCCTGATTTACTCATTTTTGTCTGCATTTGTCAGGGCTGCCAGTGCAGAGAGAGAACTCTTTGTGAGGGGTTGCAATTTGTTTCCTGTGCGAGAGCCAGTGAAAATTGACTAAATCTGCACAGCGGGGTAGTTTTATCTTTTCTTTTCCTGCATTGCAAGCTGTTGTACCTCTGCTCCAGCACAAGAGGCCTATAAAGCTACCAAACAAATGAGGGAGCTGTTAAGTTTTCCAGCAAGTATCTTAAGCAGCAGTTCGTGTAAACGAACTATGCCTTAATGAAGAAGGAAAAAAGAAGTCTGACATCATAGCTGTGGGACAGATGGCATTAATATAATGAATTGATAAACACTTCGGAAGCTTATTTTGCCTTCCTCAATTATTTCATTTCCATATGTAAGCATGAGGTTTCTCAATGCCAGACAGTTTAATACCCTATTTCCTCAATATTTTGATAATAGCAAGACAGAGAAAGAGTGGGAAGATTATAAAAGGATGATAAAATCCTCATTTCTGAATACACTATCTCTTACAGTAATTTGTTAACGAGGCAATGCTGTTGCAAATCAAGACAGAAAACGACCAAGAATGCTTCATAGCATAATGAAAAATTGGCCAAAAATTGCAGTGCAAATGAAAACAGAATAAAGAGAAGACATAAGTTATTGATACTAAAACTTCTGTGCTAAAAGCCTACTGAATGAAACATTTATCGTCTCCCTACAATCATAGACTAATCGTCTGTTTCACACTGGATTGTTTCCACACCAATATTTTATGCCTTGTTTTTCTTTTGATCTAGGCAACACTGAATTTAAACAGATTTCAGCCTTGCTTCTTTTCCAGTTAACTTTCTGATGCCTTATCCTGCATCACTGAAACCAGTGAAAACTTGGCCCCAGAATATAGTGAGAGCCTGTATAGTTCTTGAAAGAATATGCAAAATTGGCCGTTCTTTATTGATAGAAGCAATCTGCTTTTGCTTCCACAAACAGAAAAGGGTTCAACAGATTGTGTAACTCTTCACTTAAGATAAGGATTCTCACTTTATTTTCTGCAATTCAACTTTTCCTCTTTCGCTTTTGACCTTTAAGTGTTGCATTTAACTAAAAGAAACATAAGATCATGAGAAAATGAGAGAGTGCAGGTAAACGATAGCTTACTTATAAACAAAGGATATCTCAAAGTTAATCTATCTGAAGTAGTAAATCTCTAAGTATGGAATGTTTCTCAGCAGAAGAATATGCTTATATATCATGGACATGGTCATAATAAGAATTGATGGTCAGAATAAGAATATGGGTGTGGGTAGGATGGGAGAGTCATCAGGAATTCCTGTCCACAAGCAGTTGTTTACTTTAAAAGAAACATAAAAGGAGAAAGAGGATTATGCAGTGGGTTCCAGCGAGGAACTGGAATGGTATAAGCACATGGCAGGTAGGCAAGAGGACACAGCACTTTATCCAGTGATGGGCAAAGCGTACTGCCCATGTTGAGGGCTTACCTTGGGTACCGCTGCCTGTCTGCTGCCAGGGCAGCTACCTTTGTGGTGAGTGGCAGCAGGGCCTCATCACTGCAATAAATAGCATCTCTCACCACTTGCAAACTCCTAGTTTACTTTATTTTTCTGAGATTTCCGAGATGCCTGGGCATGGCCAATTTTACCCTTTTGAGCTGCATACATTGTTCCCGTTAGCCCACGTGTTAGAATGCAGCCTTGAACTTCTGCAGTTCCCTGTATTTTTCTTTAAGCTTGACTTTCTTCAGAAAGTTACTTCGTCTCCTGTAAAGAAGCCCAGGTGCTATTGCTACTGGAATATAAAAAGGATTTTTTGGACTTCTTGTCTATATCACATGCATGTTTCCATGTCATGTGCTTGTTTTCTTGAGAAAGATAGTTGTGAGAACAGCAAGAGTCATAATGAAGTTACTGGAGAAGTGAGGAAGATCTGGATTTTTCACTGAAGTTACATTTAAAATTTGTCTTCTCTGACTATTTATTTTGACCATTTCTTGTCTTCTGGGTGGACCTACCATTAGATATTTCTAATACAGAAGTGGTCATATGAACTAGTGACTCAAGCCTCTAGCTGCACTCAGTTGAAATAAATAGGCTATTTTTAGGTGCAATTAATCTGACCTTCCCAAATATCCATTTAGAATAAGATCAATCCTTAAAAGCATGTAACCCTCTCCATCAACCAGCAAGGGAATGTGGAGCAGTTAGCTTACAAGCAGATGTCTACAGTTAGTCAAATAAATCCCTCACTTTCTGTGTCTGTTTTCTATTGCTGCTGTGCCAAGCATGTTGCATACCTAAATAATTACTGTAGTTTTGAACAGTAGTCACTGAGCCTGTAGCTGTGAATTGCATATTACTCACTTAGTGGATTTTTTCTACTCAAAAAAGCACCATTTACAAGAGGTTATAGGTTTTAGCAAGGTGTCTTCGCACTTTAGGATCGTGATTACAGTAATAAATATACAGAAATGTTGCTCTGTAGCATTATGTCACTGAAATTTGCTGACACAGTAAATTGTAAATGGGATACAGTTATTTATGTCTTATGACTTCAGCATATGTTACAGAGGGTACTTTAACAGAAGAGGGGCATATGATACTAATTACCCTGTGAAATCGCACTATAATAATGCTTCAAGTAATCACACTTCAAAGTGACAAAATTTTCTTCAAAGGCGTCTTCTCAGGGATGTTGCGTGTTCCAACTTCCTATGCCTTTTCCTTATTACACAAAAAATTTTTACTTTTGTGTTGGCAAATATTTTTAAATGTATTCCAAATAAAAACGAAGATCTGATACTGCATTTGGATCTATGCATGGCGTTTCAAAGCACTTGAGGCAGCAAAATCTTTGCTCTTTCTAGATGACTTGATGTGAAAATAGAGGAGATATGGTCTTCCCACTGAGGCAGAGAAAAGATTTAAAGATGTATTATGGATGTCACCTCCTGCTGTCGGGTAACTTACGGTCTGTCAGCCAAGATAAGGGAAAAAGATGCCCTATACTCAGCATCTCAAAACTTGAATGGTTAAGAAATGTGTTCTGTCAGGAATTTGGAGAGGAAACCATGCCCAGGCCTTGCTGATCTGAGCAGCAGCTTTGCAACAGTTCCCCAGGGCTAGGAATGAAAAAGTGGGACGTTTGGTGCACTTCTGCTTCTCCACCCTTCCACCCCACATCCCTGCAATTACAACACATTTGAGGATAAAGTAGACAGCCCTGCTTCCCTGGTGGAGATCCGCACAGAAATACCCAAGGACTCAGCTGCAGCATCTCTCTCCATGTAGGATGTGCTTGTTCTTACAATGTTAGTTCTCTTGTAAGCATCATTGCCACTGCAAGATGTTTGTAGGGATTTATTTTTCCTTGGATAACATGAATTTTTTTTCCTCCCAGATGATGCACACAACTGACTTCTGGAGCTACAATTCAAAAAATAATAGCTTATAGGCAAGTGCATAATGCATAAAATCTATATCAGTGTAGCTTAAAAATTCAGACTACCAGGTTTGCTCACAGTCCTTTCTAGGAACAGCACAATATCTTTATTGTGTAGATAAAGACAAAAGGAGAAGTCCTGACTCCATCAAAGGGAAAGGTAAATTTCTCATGCGCCTCAGTGGTTTTTTTTTTTTAAAGTTTGGCATATTATTGATGGTGTTAGGTTAATTTTCTGTTTGTGAATAGTAGATTCTTCAAAGCAGTTCGTGTAGAGACAACTAACTGCTTTAGCTGGAGAAAATAAAAAAGAAATAGAAATGCCTAAATAGTTCTAAAATTTCAAAGTCAAATGTTCCAAATTTTTAATGTGAAAGAACTCCCTCATTTAAAAATCTTGCTTAGTTTCTTACTCTTTCGAGGGATAAAATTATCATAGTATCAAAACATTTGGATTCAAATCAAATAAATTCTTTTGATGGATGTAGTGCAATTAATTTAGTCTTCCTTCTTTCCTTTTTGAAGGAAAAAACAAACCAAAAATATTCAGCTCAAATGAGAACAGGTTTTCTTAAAATTTTCACTTCAGCTACCAACCCAGAAAATCCATTATTTTCACATTTTTAATTCATGGTAAAGTCTTAGGAGCTATTTTGGCCTGTCACTTGATGGGTGTATTGCATAAAATATCTTAAATATTTATGAGTGTATCAAACTCTATGACACAAGTAGCTTGACTATCAGATTTGTTTTCTGAAGTAAACTTTACAGATATAACTCTGTATAATGAAGAAAATCTTGCTTAAACAGATCAGAAACATCTAATTATAAAACACATCATTTAAAATAGAAGCTGGGGAACCCAGAAGGTATTTTTTGTTCTTCTGTCTTGGGTCACTGTTGACTGAACTATACTAAATGTTTAATTCATGGCCAAGAATATGTGATTTTTAGTAGCTTTCCCTACTGGAGTACAGCTCTCTGTGACTTAATTGGAAATTTAATTTAATTTAAATTGTAAAGTTTTTTCATTTGTGAAGTATTCCCATCAGAAATCTACAATATCATGCAGAATTAGACTCTGTATCATTGTTAAAAGCTTAATTGACTATTTCCCATCTATGGGTTCTCGTAGTCAAAAGTCTTTGTGTTTGAATTTTGCATTGTGTGTATTTGATGACACATCCTCTTCCTTAATGCCTCAATTTTTTCCTAAGAAAAAAGTGACAATGAAAATAATAAAATTTACAGAGAAGTTGGAAAGTGATTAATTTATTGATAATTTGCTGAGAAAGCATTGAAGTAAACCCACGATACAGGTGTTTTGGATAAAGACCAAGGACAGACTAGGAGGGAAGATATTAAAACAAACAAACAAAAAGCCAACTGCTGCACTGCTGACTGGCCCCAGTCTGACTCGGGTGGTCATTTCTGTCCTCACTGGTGGCTGGGCTGCAGGCACAGGGAATGCACCGGTGACGTGTTAGTGTTCTGGTGTTGGTTCAGTGCCAGCTCCTGTAGCACCGCTTGGGAAGGCTGGAGAGAGCCAGCATCACTCGTGGGGTTTGTACGTCATTGTCCACGAGGCTGGAGAAAAGGCTGTGCAGAGTGGTGGATCCACACCCGTACTGGCAGCACAATATTAACATTTGAAGGCCAGACCAATTTGTTCCAAAATTGGAAAAACTAAATGCTCATCTATAGGCGTTGGCCTGATGTTCTTCTGTTGAAGCCTTGAAACCAAAAAGACCCACCGGACCCCGGATACTTTGATGGTCTAATTTTTAAATTCCTGACTCAGACTTTAAAAATAATGATCCTTGAAATCATTTTCCTAAGCATGATGCACAGAAAGAAACCAAAAGGTGAGAAGTAGGTGGATCAATATAAACTATATATGGCCTTATTTTTATTTATTATAAGGCCTCTTTATCTTGCTTTTTATCTCCATTATAAAGAAGCCCTAAAATTAGAGTAGAAATTGGAATTTAAAACCCATTACCTTCACTGTAAAGCAATTCACTGTCAGGATGAAGGAGGAGACGCATGGTTTGGTGATAATGAGAATCAGGCCCATTATTCCCAAGAAATTCAGTTTGCTTGAGTGAGAGAAGGGGAACTTCTAGGTCATTTCAGTAGTTATTTTATTCGGTAAAGAATAAATAAAGGAGACTCTGTACCACTGGCAAATTTGATCTATAATGCCTCATGCACAAATCAGATTTTTCAAATGAACCTTGATGGCTGCAGAGAAGTGTAAGGGAGACTGACAGGCACTACTTGGTTTGAAGAAAATAAGTCTTTGTTCTGCAGCTGATTGACTTGCTCACCTCTTCTGTAGAGCTGAGAAACGTATTATACGGGTGGGTTTGTGGACACCTATCCTTGCACTTAAGTAAGGTTTTTTCACTATATATATTAGACATTCAATATTTGTATGTGGATATCCATACACTTTGGGAAATACTGTATTTTGTTCCTCGGTGCGCCCCCTAAACCACTTTCACTGTGGTTTCTTTAAGTTAGGAGCACTTACTGTCACCAATAAAACTGTTCACTGCGTTTACCAGTGTTTCAAGGGCTTTCTCCCTGTTCAGAAAACAATAGTAAACTATATTTACTCACTTCTGCTCATGGCTTAAAGATGGCTTAAGGGATTTAACTGAAATAACTTACCATATAAGGCCAAATGTGAACCATACTAGCTGAAATGGTAAATATTTTGAAAAGTTGTAAGCTGACAAAAGGGAGAAATTGTTATAGAGACAGTTTTGCTTAGGTGCAAGTAGATGACCCTTATGAAATTGGGTGATAAAAATGTAGTTTTCTTCTCCCATTCGTGACATACTGAGGTAAATCAATGGAATTTTCACTTTGCCTATTGTAGGTATGCTAGCACCTATTAAAATATATAATTTTTGTATACAGTAACCTAATCCAATGCTGATTATAACACTAAAAGGACATATTTCTGTTATCATGCTCTTCTTGCTTTGGAAATAATGGCATGTAGGTCCAAAAATGCCTTTCTGAGTTGTCTAATCTTCACTTCCTTTTAATTCCATAAGGAGTGGTAATACAATTGGTTGGTGAAGATAGAAAGGGGAACTTGTGTTAATAGTTTGTAGATCAGTCTCTTGATCTCCCAGGAGGATTTTATCTGCTAGCTACAGTAATATGATGTGGTATATGACTGGGTTTTGTTTTAATTAATGTTTTAGGCTTCTCATTTCAGAGAGTTTGGATGGAGATGGTGTGATCATATTGCACCACTGTGTCAGAAGTGTTGAATAACACACTTATTTCTCTGCTTGGAAAGACTTAATAATGAGTTCATAGATGTTAAATTGGAATTATTTTATAAAGTCAGGTACCAATTAATTTCTCAGCATTGGTTAGGGCAAACGGAAGAATAACCAGGTAACAATTTTAAAGTCCTGTAGTAAATTGCTTCTTTACTCCAAGGCACAGCATTCTGATGTCTAACAGGTTTGGATTTTTTTTCCTAAAGAAAGACTAGCCTTATAGATAGGAGACCAAGTGGTATGAAACAATAAGTTTGACTAGCTGTATCTCTCTCTCACTGTAATACAAAAACACCCTCTTATCCCAGATCACTGCTAAGGTTCTATTCCTTTTGGAAAAATATTTAAACATAATGCAGAAATAGTGACTTCTGGAATTAATGAATGTTTCTGCTGGTTGGGGTGTCTCTCGTGTTCTGATTACAGGACTTGATGTGAAGCTCTTATTAAGAAAATGTCTCATTAATACACTACTTCCAGAAGGGAAGAATCCTCAGCAGACACTTCCTCCTGTTCAGCAGATCACAACACAAGGTCCTTGCCACAGCCATTTAAAAAGGAAGTGGAACCAAGCAGCCTAATTAAAATAATACCTGTTGAAACTCTATGTGCCACCAAAGACCCATCCATGAAGAAATCATTTTCTGTAAAAGGTTTCATAAATAGAAAACAAAAGAAGCATCTAGCTTCAAAGAAAAGCAAAGAAGAAAAATTCCAAAGGAGGAAACACAATGTTTACTTGTAATTAAGAACATGTAAATCCAGCCTCATCAAAACTGCCTTTGGAGAAAAAGATTGAAAGAGTGTCTGTTTTTGCAGTATATATTACCTCATGTAATGTTCTCAAAAAATGTTGAATGCTACAAAATTGTAAAAGGCTATCTAGCGACCTTGACGAGACTGAAACCTGTGAATATACACATAAACAAGGACTGAAAAAAAAAGTTGATAAAATTCCCCCTTGCCTGGGCAGAGTTGTGAGAAGGTTTTTAAAACATCATTTTAAACCTGTTTAATCCCTCTGCAAAAGTACATGAGACTTTGGCTGGATTCAGGCAAGGGTGAGTGAAATCGTCTAGTCTGAATTAGCAGCATTAGCAGCACTTCAGCAGAGAGAGAGGGGGGAAATGATCCTTTCAGAGCTTGTTTTAAGAAAGCTTGAACTCAGTGAATAAGTAGCTTCTGTTATTAGGGCATCTATAAAAATCCCTCCTTTATCTATGTTAGCATTCAGTTAATACTAATGTAGAGATAAGCTGCGAAACAGTGGAGAGGGCTTACTTTTGAGAGTTGCTCATGTAGCTGATGACAAGAGATGATAGAAGTTCTGCCAGGGATGAGCGCGGGTGCAGGATGCTGAGAGGAGCAGGTTTAACTTCACCAAGCAATCAGTATGTGGCATCTGAAGGTCAAAGGAACTTGAGAGTGTTCAGAAATATATGAGGTATGTCAAGAAACTTGAGGGAGTTGCAAACTGTACATCTTTCTTTTGGTCATTTCCTGGGCAGACAGATAGTTGATGTGATTTTTTCACAGCATGTTTAAGGGTGTATTTGGGTAATGATAGTAAGGCCAGCTATGACAGTCATTACCACTTCTGAATAATGGTGCAGGTGTACTGATACGTTGTGACAAAGCAATTGCAGGTGGTTTTTTGACTTCATATGCGGCAGTAAATGTTCTGTTCATTGCAATTGATGTGATCAGCTTGGCCTTTTAAGGAATGATATCTAAAGTCCACGAGCAGAAGAAAGTCTGGAAATCTCAAGTTATTCCTCAAAAGCACAACAAAAATCCCCATCTCAAGTCAGACTCTTTTTACCTGGTTAAAGTACCAAATGTGTATCTGGTTGAAGACAGGACTAGGTGAAACCACAAACTTCCAGTTTTTAATTAATATTTTAATTAAAATTAATTAGCGAGTTTTGAAGTTTCAAAAATTTGTTGTGCTTTCATTCAGGATCCCCATCAATGTACATATTGTATTGGCGTATCCTGGCTCCTCCAGCTGAGATAGAGGCAGCCCCCAAAAGTCCCTGGCTCATCTGGAGGCCCGGTAGTGATTGTTCCCAGCTCATCTGTTCACCAGCATCGTTCCCCAGCAGCCGAGCTTTCAGGGAATTACACGGTGTAGTAAGAAACTAGTCCAGCTTCAAGTGGGCCTGGGGACCCCCACTTGGGAGATGAATGTCTAAGGTTCACAGTTTTTTTTTAAAAACAGTATACAACTGCAAGACAGACTGTGGCACTCTGAAAACAGGGTCTCTTTTCAGACAGCTCCTCAGCTGTAGCTGAAGCTCGAAATGTACATTATTAATTCAAGTTGCCTTGTTCCAGCTGGTATGTATAAAACTGGCTCCATAGTTGTTATCAAATATGGATGTACTTCAAACAGCTTCCTCTTAAGTGAACTAATGTAATCTGAAACATACTTATGTCTGTGTCAGATACCTGTGGTTGAAATAGATAATTTCACTGAAAGTCCTAATGCATGTTATATCAAGAAGTATTTTCCAAAAATGTTGCATTTTATAGATGAGCCGAAGATTCATCAATACCTTTCAGAACCATCTGTTTCATTTCCTGATCACCTTTTCCACAGTACAGTGTGGTTTCTATCCAGTTCCTTCTTTCACTTCCTTTCTTCATGAAATGCAGACAATTCCCATGTATCAGATATTTGCTTGGCTTACAAAGACAAGTGTTTGGGAGGATCATAATCTGTAAAGTTCAGTGCCAGGAAAGAGAAAGTGTGCTTTGTGTATGTACAGTGTGTGTTATACACGGTTATTATTTAAAGTAAACCTGTAAAAGAGTAATGTAAATACATGGTAAGAATTTTAAAAGGTTCAGCATTGGCCTCGATTCGCACTGACTCAAATGTGAGCAGAGAGAGGTTGAATTCAGTAAGAGTGTTCTTGAAAATCTCACCCATGGTGGTTTTGGTTTCTTTTTTAGGAAAAAAAGCTAGTTTGGAGATGGGAAAACAGTGAGCATGTTCTGGTCTCTGTCAGATGATGTTTGCTGTCACTGAGAGCAGAGAAAGTAGCAGAAATGGAGTATATTTAGAGGATGCCACAAATATACCTTCCTCCCCATTAGGACTTTGATAAATAGTGTGTGCTCTGCTGTGTTTCTCTTGCAGGGCATCCAGAAGCAGTCGAGTGACACACACGCACTCGTTTTGTTTATATGACAAGCCTTCCGTTTGGAAAAACTGATGAATGAAATGCCACACGTACAGCAGTGCAGGAGATCTCATTTCTCTTCGGGCTGGGAAACACATATTGCTCTGAAATCACGTACTTTGTGTGTGTGTGTGTGTCTGTGTGTGCATGCAAACAACCGGCTGCTGCCTGGGATGGCTGTGCCCACCTGGCAGCTGTGCTGAGAGAGAGCAGCTCAGGCCTTTGCCAGGGCTGCCTGCTAACACCTCCTGAAACGAGGCAGTGGGGATGCACTTCCCTGGCCTTGCCTCCCCCCTGCTGCAGTCCCGCTTTGCCACTGCCCACCCCCAGCAGCACCATTCCCTGCCAGAGCAATCTCTGTGGCCTTGCCAGCCACCACCTGCTCTGGATCGTGTAAGAAGCTGGGTACAGTCTCTCTGTAGCTGATGGGAGACTGGTGAAAGGATATACCCACTTTTAGGTTTGAATTTCCATTCCTCCTTTGTGCCATCCCACCGCTGGTTGATTCTGAGCCCTGAGCTGCACACAGCTCCCTGGTGGGAGTATATCCCGTGGCGCTCCAAGGCAGAGCAAGCAAGGGGGGCGGAGGGGTAACCCAAAAGGAGTTGCCCCACCACAGCCAGGCAGAGGCTTGGCTCTCTCAACAGCTTACTGGAGTGGGTGGTATATGCCTGCTGGGCCAGAGAGATGTTTTGTAGGTGGCCCAGAAAGGCAGGGAGGTTGATAGCACCATCACAGCTTAATGAGCATAGCACTGGGCTCCTGCCTTTCGTTTAGCAAGGCTCTGGCTCCAGCTTAGGCACATGGCATCTTAAAAGCACTGCCTGCATGTTCTGTCATGTTGTCTCACCACATAACAAACTAAACCTTTCTGGCCAAAGGATGCGATCCTTTTTGCAAATGCATGCCCTTCATCTGGCAAGCATTGCCCAGCAGTTCATGCTTCCCTCTGATTACTGTGCCAGGGACTCTCCTCCTCACAGATCCTCTCTAGGATCTTATCTTATTTCTCATGCCATCTCCTCAACCACCCATAAACAGCTTGTTTCAGAGGCTGAGAGTCCTTGCCTGGCAGCTTTCTCAGAGGTCCACATCTCTGTTTCACATAGAGAGCATGCATACAGAATGGTTTGATTTTTGCATCTCAGGAGGCCCCTTTGTCTTGCCAGATACTCTTTGCGTTTCTCTGGGGCAGTGGTGCCAGCACTGTCCTCCTCACAGTCCTCTTGGAGCAGTGTCATTGACCTCCATGATGATGCTTCTGAATTAGACAAAGCTATCTGCGTTTTTTGTTTCGCAGTCTTCTATTTTAGTGCCTTCACTGCCTGGTGTTTTTCTCTTGAAGAGTCTGTGCCATGTTGTATGCATCTGACTGTGGTAAAATCCTCCAGCCTTAACTCTGTTTTCTGTTAATACCTGTATAATCATATAGCACATGTGCAGATGTACATTTTTCTTTTCTTTATTTCTCTTTATGTGTACCTCTTGCATCAGGTGCAACAGGAGGTGGGTGAGCTTTTTAACTGGGAATGATCACAAGGTATAGCTTATAGAAGTTTTGAAAGCTGACCCTGTAATCCATCTCAGCAATATTTGAGAGGATCTGTACATGCTATCAGCCTCATAAAAGCTTACATTCATGCAGTCAAACAATTTACTAGTGGCAGAGGTGTGTTGGGTCAGTGAAGGGGGAAAGCAGAAACACCAGGCAATTTCTTCCTAGGGTGCACGTGCTCTACCACAGATCAGAAAGGCAGTGGTTTCTGTGTTTCAGGAGCTTCAGGTGTCCCTCAACATTGGCTTCATGTTGTCCACGCTCCATGGCACAAGCTCCTCTTCTGATCAATCCACATCTAACAGGATGAGGCCCCTCCTGGGCAGCAAGTTTGAGGCACTGCTTGCTGGATGCACACTACCACCATATATCCCACCTGTGCCTTTCTCTCCACACTGCTGGGAAGAGTTTAGGCTCGTGGTAAAGGGATGAGTGCTTTTCATATTTTCTCCTTGAAGTTGCTTCAGTCTTGGCCCTAGCTTGCATCTCTGTGTGCTTGGCCTCACAGCAGCCAGCCAGATTCAAGCCAGGAAGCTGCAGCCCCCTCCTCTTTTGCTACAAAAGGTTGTCTCTGTTACCCACACCAAGCGTTTCTCTCTCCATCCAGCCTCCACATCCAACCCTACCTGATCCTGCACATCTATGGAGGCCAACTGCAATTGTAGCAATCACCTGCAGTGACTGTGACATTCTGAACCCATCGCAAAATACTCGGAATGGAGAATGGAGACCACCTCTTGTAGCAAAGGAGGAGGAGGGCCGAGCTTTTGAGCTTGGAACTGGCCAACAGTAATGAGAGAAGCACAATCAGAGTTGTTGTTGAACTGGCATCATCTGACTGCTTATGGCCGTACCATGACTGAAATTACTTGTTTTGTTTTTTTCAAGTGCTTGCGTATACCACAGGAAGGTTGGACTAGATTACCTCCAGTGGTCCCTTCCAGCTTTAACCATTCTTGATTTTTTTATTACCTGCTACCTGACATCTTGGTTGTCTTCCTGCTTTCAGTCTTTAGGATTCTCAAATCCAGGCAGCATCTGCTTTTTGTTTGGAAAGTTCCTGGTGCATTGGAAATGCACTTGAAGTGAACAAATGAAGACAATGGTGATGGCAGTGTAATGTAGACAACTTGTGAAGCAAAATTAGTGATTCCCCCAAAGGAGGTCTGGGTCAAATTTGGCTCTTCTTACATCCATACAAGATGAGAGAGTGGAATCTGCTTGGATTTGTGGGAAGGCAGAAATCTGATTTTTCTGGGCTCAGATGTAGATTGGAAGGGAAAGCAAGAGAACTCTGCTCCTGATTATGCTGTAAATCAAATTAACTTTACACGTCTGCTACGTCTTTCAAGTTTAGTGTTCTCTGAATTCCTGCCTTCATGTTTACACTGTTAAAAGTCTAATGCATTAGTAAGCAACAATCACCACAGCTTTGCTCCACATTAGGGAAAAAACCCCACTCTCTTTACCAGGAAGGACTGTCAGGGATTACTGCATGCGCACATCCTGACAAACCAAACAGCCTCCAGGGTGCTTATCTCTGCTGCTGCTCACTTCATGTTTTATCCATTAAATGAACATGATGATGGTATTTTTTCTTATTTCTTGACATCACTTTTAGCATGCTGGCAAAATTTAACATGCAGTCATCTTGGCTCAGTATAAGCGGTAATGTCATATAAATTAGTTTTGAAGAAATAATTTTCCTGTTAATCATGGATTTAAAAACCTCCCTTGGTCATTGTCTGTATTTTGAAGGGAAAGACCTAGGTTCAAATTTGGCAAGATTAAGACAGATATGCAAAAGCTTTTCTCATATTACAGGGGTTTTATTATTGCTCTGTTTTTGTGGGAAGTATATACATTTTAAACTTATTTCAATAATACAGTTAGGTTCATCACATAGAGAAGTCAACTGCTAATATGGCACTACTGTGATCTATAGCTGTTTTTAACGGGTCTTTCCAAAAGAAGAGGAATTGTTTGAGGAAATAGGTTTATTGTAAATGTGTTGGGATTACACTCAATAATGGAGTTGATGTTCCCTGGGAAAAAGCTTTTCCCTTTTTTCTGTTGTATGTCAGTCCTAATTTGCATTTTTAAAACATTTTCATTGCACTCTGTGGAATTTCCTCACTTCTTCTTTTAAGAATTTAACGTAGCTGAAAGTGATATTTGTCTCCAGTTTCTCTGGGAAAAGAATAACAACTGCTGCTGAGAAGACAGAGAATTTCTGATTGTTGGGTTTTTCCACAGAACTAATTACAAAATTTCGAATTGCCTGGCATGATAGTCTTTGAGCTGTGGCCTCAGTTGGTTATGGCAGGATGAGAGGGCGTACATGCCTGGCCTGCCAGATGGGATTTGTATTATCAGGAAAATTCTGGTTTTGACAGGGCTTTCGTAGTGCCCTGCTGCTCACCTTCCTCGATATTGTACGGACTGCTCTATTCTTCAAACACTGGCTCATCTCTTGTGCTTCTGATGTAGAACACACATCAGACACAGCAAGAATTTCCTAGGTCTTGAGGTGGATTTCCCCTGAAAATGATTTAGCTTGCTGCCTTTATCTTCAATAAATCTTGGCAGCCAGACAGCACAATCCGTTGCCACTCACATCTTGCTTTGTGTGAAAGTTACCCTTAACCTAACGGGAGCCATTTGATCCTTTTCAAACTGCAGGCTCTCTTTGGTGAGGTCCTGCTTTTCAAATACTCTGCTGCTGCTTGCTTCGAACAATTGTTTTGCCCTTGTCATCACTGTCATCATCCATTGTTCTTTTTTCCCCCATTGTACTTAATCTCCCATATCTAAATCCAGTCTTGCACGTAAATAAAACCAGAAAAATTCTCTTCATTTGGTCATGTATGATAATGTTTAATAAAAACAAAAGTCGTGTCGTAGATAAACATTTAGGAATGATACAGGTGCTCATTTAATCTGAGAGTCATTTATTGAATGTAAAAAGGCTGCAATGTCTCCCTGACCACACCGTTCTGTAAAAGCAGACCTTTACTCAAAAATTATCTGTATCCCAGAGAAGAAACAAACCAACTTGGAAAAAAAAAATTGCTTTATTTTGTGGTGTCTTTGTACGTGTGAATATTATTAATAATGAGATGGTGCTAGTAAACAGGGCTGGTTTTATTGGGTTCTGTGCTCTAAGCCTGGTGCACTTTTGTAGGTTAGAGAGGGTGCTCTCATTTCTCCAGTTAGAGTCCATCCCTCAGAGGCATGAAACACCCTTATATTTTCGGTGCGAAATAAAAAGATCCTGGACTCAGACCCCCATACTCCGGGGACCTGTTGTGTCTCCCAGAGCTTGTTTCTTCTCTCCATCCACAGGTCCCTGCTATGGACATACACCAGTTCACATCCAGTAAGGGCAAAATGGGCTCCCATGTAGGTACCCCTGAAGTCATGTGAAGTGTAAGAGAGCGAGGCCTCCCAAGGGATGGTCAGATGTGACACAGGTATGATCTGTGGTATCCTAGTCTGGAACAAGAGTCAGAAGTTCCCTACAAGACCCCACTAGTGGTCAACCAGGTCCAGCCCTAACTGGCCCAGGAATTGCGGCTGCCACCAGATAATTTTTAAGGTAAAAGTGCAATACATTCAGGAGGAGTGTTCTGCTTTAAATCTAGGTGAACTATGTGAACTCAAGTCATCTAACATTAGATTTTTCATTCTGCGTTTCAGAATTTTCAGACTCATTTTGCTTTACTACCCTGTCTTCTCTCTATCAACAACTAAAGCAATTCAGTTACTGCAGCTTCATAATTCACAGCCTTGGTTTGCTTTTCATACAGGATTTGGGGATAGAGATGTAAAAAAATATTTTAAAATTAAAAACTAAAGCCTCAGTTTGAATTAAGCTATGTTAGTCCAGATTGAAGTAATTGAGGATTGGCTCCATAGGCCAGTTTGTAATTGTTCGTGAGTTTGGTTAGTTGGCAGAAGACATTTTAAAAGCCAAGTCCATATCCAGTAGGAATGTAAGCTCACAAAAAAATTGTTTCAAAACATTTTTCAATGAAAAATCATCAGGTTTTGCATAACATTGTATTTTTTTCTTCAGAATTCTTTGATTAATTGTTTCTTTTTAGGCTGAAAGAGCCAAAGCCTGAAAAACACTTTAGGTATTATATAGGAATTGCTTGAATGTTTTAGCAGAAACTTTGCAAGCAGTTTGACCAGCAACACTGAGACAATAAAGCTTGCTTGGAATTTTAGATCATTAATCAGGGTTCTTTATACAGAAATGTTGCTTGAATTGGCACAGTCCCACACATTGAGGGAAAAGAACTGCAGAATGAAGAAGTTCTTTTATTTAAAAGCAAAAAATAACACTGCAGAAGCATGACTAGCAATATTATACTAAAAATAGTTGCTTTCTTTGGCTTTTTAGCTGATTAATTGGTTATGTAAGAGGAATATTTATAGCATAGGAACCGCTCAACCTGCTGCATGCCCAGAAAGCATAGCATGACATGCAAAATTTGGGGAGAATAGCTGAAAAAAAAAAGGCTTGTCTTTACTTTCCTTTTATTCTAATGGTGTGTTACAATATATTATATATAATTTGATTTGATTATTTGATATGATTTAGCACTGGGGCCAAGAGACAACCAAAATGAGGATCCATTTAGCCCCTTTGGTTGGTTCTTAGGGTGACAGATTTTCTTTGAATGAATGAATGAATGAAAGAACTTCCTACAAGCAGAAGTGGTCGGTAGGTTTAAGTTTGATTGGTGGATTCTAGTAAATTGAGCATAGCAATGTTAATGTCTCATAGTAATGACAGTTTCTCAGATGGCAGTGTCATTCCTTCACAATTTCAAGTGACTTTACCTTGCTATGTTTAGTATTTTTCTTGAAGAACAAGTGAAGGTGCCATGTGCGAAATATGTTTCACGTCATGGCATCTCCACCAACTCTCAATGATACATTACATCTGTCTTAAGAATTTGACTCCATTTTTGTCATTTTATGTAAGACTGCCAAGGTTTTTTCAAAGCGACCAAAGCCACTAACTTACCAATCTGTTGCCAATGCACTAGCAGTAGGGAAGGAGGAGAGCCTAAGAAATATGTGAAATGTATTCTTTTTCCTCTTTCTAAAATTTTCAACACTTCTCATTTCCTTGATTAAGGATAGGCTCATGAAAATGAACATTTGTGCTCTGCATTTTGTTTGTTTCTGCTACAACTCTTTTATTCTATGCATACTAGAACAAAACTTTTCCGAGTTAATAGAATATATAGATTAAACAAGAGGCGAGAGATGAACAGCCAAATAAAAAGTAAATTTTGGCTGCAGCCAAAGCAAAGGAGGAGACAAGGCAACACAGAAGGGGGGACTAAGGACTCTCAGGGTGAGAACACATAGAAGTGCTGTCTGCAGTGTGTTGTTGTTCCTTCTCTTTCCAAAACAGACTCATGCAATCTTCAACATTATCATTGCCCCTTCTGATTTTGCCCTGCCATTAGCACTGTCCCTTACGCTAGAAGACTGCGTTCCATGTAAACGCTCAACTTTTATTTTCTTGAAGGCAAACTAAGAGAACAAGCTGTCCACAAGGGAGTGAAATACCTATCCTGCCCCTTAAAAGTTAAAATAAAAAGCATAAAATTGTTTTTTCCGGTGCAGCTACATTAGTGCCCTAGTTTGGATCAGGAGTTGCAACTGAAGTCAATCTATTGGTCTCACTTACCAGATTTTGGTTCAGCTTGCAGAGCAGTCAGAGTGTGCAAACTAGGTTCCTGTCAGGTGAAAGTAGCCCAAAAATTTATTCCAGAAGCACACCTAACAGACTAATGGGCACCCTAAGGAGCAGACTGAGTGCTAGTCTTCAGTAAGACACGCGGAAAGCAGGGGGCCCTCGGCATAAGCTGTTTCAGTCTGCTGCTCCACTTTGTCCCCACTAGTCAGTGAAATACTCTTCTTTATGCAGGTTCTCATTCACTTACTGTAACCTTGGTTCTCTAACCAGTCTGTGTCTCTCCCCCAGTTCTGCCTGCACTGAGGCTAGTTCTTCCCTTCACCGTAAAAAATCAGCAAAGCAAAGGAAGTGAGTGAAGTGACATAGCTTCACACCAGCTGAAGATCTCAGTTCTCCTGCTTTCATCTGCCAGCTCTGTCTCTCTCATGCTCAAAAGATGAATAGAAAGAAAAGCTGATGGAAGAAGTAGGACTTGTTGGGACATACACAGCAGCATTTTTGTGACAGATCCATCCAGTTTTACCTCAAATCTACTTCAGGCAGCATTGCACCTTTGGTTTGATTTTTAAATGGTAATGTTTATTCCTTATTAATAACAAGACTGTCTTATAGTAGACAGTTTTGGACCAAATCTGTCCAGCGCTCACATGTTTAAATAGTCACAAAAGAATTTTAACAGTTGCCTATAAATTTAATTGCTTCATAGCAATTATTATACAGAACAGTATATGTTTTTTATTACCCTCAGGTCCCTTTTTAATACGAGTGCTGTGCTTTGTACAAGTCAATTATTTTTGATAGTTACAGTAATTAATGTTTAATTATATTTTATTAGTCTCATTTTGTTCAACTATCTTGGAACCAATCCAAGCATTTCTAAATGCTATACTTTGTATGTGCATGTGTGCACATATCTGCATACTCTTCTTGTGTCGATATGTGCAACCTCTGAGTTCATTATTCTCACAGAGGGGGAAATATGAGACTCATCTCAGAAGACTACAGAAACACATGTGCTGTCCTCTTTCCCATGGCTATCAATGATATCCCTCATGCTCATCTCACAACTGCAAGACAATCTCCCAGTTTTCTCCTACACAGATATATTTGTGATGTCTCCTGATAGATGTTTCTCATGACTTTAGAACTGTATTTTCAATGGCTTTCACTGTGCATGTGTATGAGTGACTTTTTTTCCTCTTCATTTATTTTCACTTTTTCTTCTTTGTTGGCTTTCTGCCTTCTTCCTCTTTTATTTCTCTTTTCCCTAGAAATGACTTTTGCTACTATTTCTGAATCCTCTTCGTGCCTTTTTCTTTTTTTTTCTGTAATGTTTTTCCCTTTCCCTCGCTATCTTTTTTCTCCACCTTAAAGGGAGTAGAAAACTTCTGTCTTTCTCTGAAATCATTTTCCCAACTCTCACGTTACACCAGGTGTATAGCCTATCTCAGAAGTAAAACAGCTCTAGCATTTTATATTTTGTTTCACTTTTTCTGTTTGGGGTGGTGATTCTGTCCTCCTCTCTCTCTTTCTCCTCAGTTTTGTCACTCTGTCATCTCTCCCCTCCTTCCTGAATAAGCAAATTGTATTTACTTTGTTCTTTCAAAAATGCATACTTTTTAATTTTGGCTTTTCAGTGAATCTTTGTGCACTTCATATGTTTGTCTATTTTCCTGTGAAATGACAATAGCACCACAAACCTGATAATCATTTACTGGAACTTTTTCTTCTTTGAAAGAATATACCACCATTTGAATTGCAGTGACCAAGCATTTTTTCCCAGGAAGTTTAGGAGCTTGCGACCTTAAGGCTCCACAGAAAATCTGTTGGCTACACACACATTACTATCTGCTGTCTTTCTCTTTTGGTTTTTTCTAGGTTCCATGTTTGACCTTTTTCTATCAGTATAGCAGCTGTGACTAGTTTTATTCTGAGTACTCTTTATGTTATGGGAGTATCCAAAGGCCTTGATCAGTCCTGGAGCTTCATAACCTGGGTTTCTTACATTCCTAGAAAGGAAAATTCCTTCAGCTGGAGGATCTACTGCTTAAATGACTGCAATGAGAGTTTTGCTGCGTGCAATTTTCAAAGCTAACCTTTCTAGCATATTTGCCCAGAACACAGTGCAGTAAAAGGCAGCTGCTCATGACTTCTTGAGGCTGTCATTCCACTGACAGGTGTTTTCTGTTCCCTTCAGTGATGACTGAGTTCAGCAGAGTGAATTTTGCACATAAATCAGGGATCAGAGTCACCAATGAAGTGTGGGAAGGGGCCTGAGTCGTCTCACTCATTAATTTCTTTTTATTGATATAACTACGATAAACTAGTGTTGACATGTCAGATTTTGGGGACAGATATTTTGCATATTGAAGGACAGCCAGTGTTTCGAAGCTGTCTCTGCCTGCTGCCCATTCCTGCTTCCTTCCACTTTGCTGTGAGTACTTGCAATGCAGTGTGCTATTCAATATAATCCTTCTCACACTGGTTTAATAATGCTTGCTGGGCATCAGTTATGAAGAACACACTGGGAATAATAGGAATGGTTGTATACTGACCACATGTTAAAGAATGTTTTAGAACTGCTGAAAGAAACACTTCTTTACACAGTGTATTAGATAGGGCAAAGGAAACTGAGGAAAAGGATCTCTTCTGAGAGACTGGGAAAAGATAAATAAAAAAATATTTCCAGCAGTATAAAAAGCATTGTCAAATGCCACAAAAAGGCAGGGTTCTAAAAAAGAGATCACACCTCAGAAAGACATCCAGGAGAAAGTGTGTATGGACTACATGACTCACTGAATGCTCCTGGAGGTGGACAAAGTGGGGTCCTGCTGTCCTACAGATACTGCGGCTGGATTATGGTACATGTTTATTTTGAGACTTCTGAAAGATTTCTGTGTTGGAGTGGTCCTTGCCTCCTTCCAGGCAGAGTGCTTTCTCTAATACATATTGTCAGATCAGACCGGATATTTTCTCAATATATAAAGATTCAGATTTTTCCCAAATAAATCAGAGTGGGGCCTTGAGTGAGTATCTAACTATTTATCTACTCAAAAGAATTACAGTTTTTTACCACTCTGCCCTAAGGAACCCATCCAAAGCCACTTAATCAAACCCAATGTGTTCCTATTAAAAGCTTGAGCAAATCAGCATTTTCCATTGCTTATCATGAGAAGTTTACCAGCCGGCTCTAATTGTCAAATCTAGGTGCCAAATGCCAATAAGCATTTGCAGGGGGACTAAAAGCAAGCATCGCTCATTCATCCTTAACCCTTTACCTGAACAAAGACTGCAGGAGGCACAAACAGCTTTGGCAGAGGCACTGCTTATCCTTTCTACCAAAAACAACCCACCCCGATGGCAGCCTGCTCAGAGATATTCACCACCTCATAAGGATGTGCAGTGAGGTACTCGAGGGAGTTCTTCAGCCACATAACGCTGCTCAGGAATTATTCAGCCGACTGAAATGGCCCCGTTCCTCACTTCACTGCAGTAATGCTCACGGGCGTGACATTAAACAAACCCTTACCATGCATCTAATTAAATGGGGCCTGAGCACTGTATCCCTCAGTGTTTTAACGCAGAGTGTGGATTCTTCTGTGGCTAACTCACATCAGGCCAGCGATGGCTGGTTTGTAATGAGATTACAAGATCTGATAATAGCTCTCCAGTTATTATCTCCATGCCAAGACATTTGTAGCTGTAGAAAGTATTATGAATAGGAGACTGGAGGGTGCACTCCAAAGCCTCTAAGTTAGTAGATGGGAAACAACTTGACAAGTTGAGCAGATTTACTACTTCCCCCAAAGAAATCCCTGTCTTCCAGAACTGAGAAAGACAGATTGCTGGAGAATGCCCAGATGTGATTGTGTGCAGCCACTTTTGCTCCTATCAGCTCCAGTCCCAGGCATCTGCTTGCAGGCTTGGACCCAAGCAGCATCAATCAGATGCGCTGAAACGGGGAAAGAAGAAACACCCATTCTAAAAAATACGTGGGAATTTTGTATCTGGTGTTTCCCAGCAGAAGACTTAAAAAATAAAGACTGAAAACATTGACATTTCCAGTGTGGTTGGTACTAACCTAAGTATGCAAAGGCAAACTCAAAGAGATCATTAATTCAAAGAGATAGCACTTAAAAACAGTGAAAATACCAAGCACTGTGCAAACTATTTCTTAATCTTAGTAATAAATGTAGACTGTAAAATATTAACAGAGATAATGACTAGCAGATTAGAATTTATTATGCAAGACTTCATTCACCATAACCAAGAGGGATTCATTAGAAATAGATTACAATGTACAGCAATAATAACAGACAATTATTGAAGATAATAAATCTATGTAAAGAGAGGGATGAGTTAATGTCTGTCTTTTCTATTAGATGAAGAAAAAATTCATCTGATCATGTAAACTCAAATCACTCCGTTCTTACTGTCCTCAGAGTTTCCAGCGAGAACTAACAGGTCTATGTGACAGAAGAGAGACATGAATATGCAGAAATGGACTCAAGGAGATGTTGTAGAAAGAGACATAAGCTCACAATGCCCCACTCATTTTTACTTTTTAGGGTTTTTTTTCCATAGTAAAGTGTAGCCTTATATAACAACCACAAATAAATGGATTGGGCAAGGATACAATAAGTGACTCTAGTAAACAGTACAGTAATATTTTTATCACAACCAAGATATGCTATTTGTTAGTATTCTACATTTTTCTTTCTTACTCAGTCCGATTAGATTGTAAGAAAGGAGGACATGTGGGGTTTTTAACACAGCTTTAATTAATATTCAGAGCGCATTGCAGCATTATACTTTTAATATTCAAATTTTTATGTTATTCTAAGTGTTTTATTAAAAAATTGGTTCCAGTGGGAACTTGTTTTATAGTGCTTCAAATTGTCAAATGTTGTTATCTGTGGCAAACTATCTATGATTCCACCTGCAGGAAACATCTGCTTTGCAAATTTTCCAAATAGTAAAACAGTTTTTTCTAGGTTCTGTTGTCTTTATTCTGGATTTCCTCCTGCGTTCCATTCCTTTGCCAAGCTCAGCACAGGAGCTAATCTCATAATGATCCAGTGATCATGTTAGGCCATTTTTCTTAATCTGAACAGACGGTCTTTTCTGATGTTGCCAGCTGACTGTATTGGGACCGATCG
This sequence comes from Cnemophilus loriae, assembly GCA_013397755.1. Taxonomy (NCBI): domain Eukaryota; kingdom Metazoa; phylum Chordata; class Aves; order Passeriformes; family Corvidae; genus Cnemophilus; species Cnemophilus loriae. Next base: position 2,430,883 of record VZTF01002826.1, on the reverse strand, counting down.
TGTTGGACTTACTCGTGAAGCTTCATGGATCTTAGAATCGGTTGTACTTTACATCCAACTCCTGGGTTACAAACAGGTGGACACTTGTCTGTGTCTTCTGCTGCAATGTGCAGACCCCGTTCCACTGGCTGGTGACAAATAGCACTGTTCTTGTTATTGCTGTTACTACTGGCAATAATTACAGTAATAAACATCTCATCAAGAGTTACTTATTTAGATAAATGTGTTTCCTTCTCCTTTTTCACTAAATATGTACTCTCTCCAGATGATTTTTTTTTTTTAGAAGTTAAATGCTTTCATTTTAATGAAGCAGTCCAGAGCAGCTGGCAGATACTCACTGTTCTTCAGAATGACTGACCTTAAGCAGGATGGAACATTCATAAATTTAAGATTAAAGAAATCATAACTTTGAAAACAAGGCACTTCATGCTGTCTTGTGAATTTTAGCCCTAAATCTAAATTTCTGATCTCTGTTGAAAAATACAAGTAAAAGCTTATAAAGCTAATAAATCACTCTCTGATTTGAACTGAGCTCCATTAGAAATAGAAATCTGTTGCTTATAATGTACACCTCTTGGCTCTCATTAAATCCTTGTAGATGTGATACGCTGTACTTGAAAATCATAGACTGGAAAATAAATATATTCAAGCTGCATTGCTGGGCCAGTACTCTGTATCCCAGTGGTAAACTTAGCCTATTAATGGCTAATGCTTTAAAGAAACACAAAAGCCCTAAGGCTACACTTGTATTGCATTGTAGCTGCATAGTAGCTGCAAATATTAAAGCCTTTGAACTTGAGAAGTAGCGCATTGTCCTTGATCATCTGTAACTGAATCTAGACCAACTTTTGACACAGTTTGGCTAATTGCTCCTACCTGAAAATGCCTGATATCTTTTATAAAATAGCTTTATTCTCCACTTAATTGCCCAAATAAAAGAGACATGCTCAACAGGTCAAGCAGCAATGTTAGGCATTGGATGCTGGGGACCTGATTTTGCATAGATGTCCATGCTCATCTGCTCCACTGAGGTGATTTCAGGAAGCCCGACAGAAATCCCTCTGCCCCCCATCCCCTCGCCCCACTCTCACATCTCCTTCCCTGCCTTTGCAGTGAGCAAAGACTCTCAGTACTGGACCTGTCTTTCTGACTTTCTTCCCTCTCTCCTTCTCTTGCCTTCCTCCCATCCTTCCGATGCACTCTTCATCCAAGGGCCCCTGAGATAGAGAAAAAGATCTCTCACTGAGATTAGAGAAGAGTATTTGCAGCTATGGAGATCATAAGAATGTCTTTCTCTTCCTTCCTATCCTTATCCCTCCCCTGCTAATAGAGCACAGGGCTCTGGGGGTTTTGCCAGAGTATCGGCTGTCCTGAGCAGCTCCATGCAAGGAGAGAAGACAAAATCCTCTCCTAGCCTTTCTTTTTTCCTGAGTACAGTGGACCCAGAGACACTCGAGGAGTGTCTTTTCCTTCCATTCTGATGGTCTACATGGAGCACACAGTGCCAGCAGATACCATACCACCTCTTGACTGGCTCAGTGGTGCCAAGAGCATCCATCAGTGCTCCTGGCTCAGATCTGCTCTTGAAGGACCAAATGTTTACCTTGCAGTTAGCTGATACCTATATTATGCAGCATTCAGAGGACCAACACACAGAACCTGGTACAAGTATGTTCCAACATTTTATCCCCGTTTCAGTACTTTTTACATGGCATAATTGCATTGAAATCCTAACAAGCAGGAGGGTATGGGATGAGGCAGCCCCTCATTTCCAGAGCTTCCTCACAGGGGGCATTCTTGCCATCTTGTGTGTCATGAGTGGCTGCATCTAGTTCTTGTGAATTAAAATTGCAGCAACTTGGAAAAGTTGAGCTGTGTCACTGTGGAAAGAAACAGCTCTAGTGAAGTGAAGTGAGTCACCTTGAGTGGCTGGCAGCTGACTGAAGGCCACAGTATGCTTCTTGGGACACTAGTTGCTCAAGCATTTGTTTTTCCCAATCTCTTATATGAGGAAGAAACTCACAAACAGTGTTCTGTGCATTTTTCAAACTCCAGGAAGTGTATCAGTCAATCTGAACTTTATCAATTTTGAGGACAAGCAAGCGCAGTCAGGAAGAGTTGCTCTCCCACTGTGATCTGTTTGTCCAGACAGCAGGCATAGGGTCTTTGAAAACCTCAGACCTCTCATTCAGAGTGTGGAAGCTGTTGGGCTTGGCTTAGATCTCTCACTGCCTGGTTTTGGTCTTGTCGCTGATTGTTCTATTTACATGTGGTTTATGGGACTAAATTGTTGGTGGTGTTGCACTGTGCATTCAAACTACAGTAATACTTTTCTTTTAATTTTGGTACTGCTTGCTTTCTATTTATCTCAGGATGTACAAATCTGCAGTGTAATTTGTTCACAGCTAAGGCTACACTTACTCAATTTGAGAGCTGAGAAACTGAAGTTGCAGATTGCTGTCAGAAGAAACAGACCAGTATTTTAAAGACTCCTTTTACAAAGCCATTTTATTTTACACATCCGGTGTTACATGAGAGAGTGATCAGAAGGAAACGATGAGGGAATACAGTATAAATTCAACTTGAAAAGGTTGCCTTTCACTAGATAGAGACAGAGTTATGTGATTTCACCACCTTATTCTAAGTTCTTTTCCAAGATTTAATTGTTTATATTATGCTATTTAATTCAGACATGTACAGCAGCAGCTTGTTGAAGATTCCTGTGGCTATGATGTCGGCAGTCTCAAGATGAGGAACTGGACAGTAAAAATGATGTACAAATTTAAGTTAATTTAAATCTATTAATTGGTTTTAAAAGAGCAAATAATAAATATTCATAATGATAAAATATAACTAGAATCCCCAAAGGACCAAGCTTATACCCTGGATGAGTGTTTTGCAAATTTGCCTTTAAAACAGGGGATGGGGAGAGGGCACAAAGCTATTTTTTGGTTGTAAGTTCAGAAGAAGAATCAAGGTAAGACAATAAATATAGATAACAGCACATGGTTCTGCTCTTTTCCAGATTTGTTTGAACTGATTAGGGAGCAGAGTGAAACCTATTTCACAACTCAGAAAATGTGAACAAATGGGTTTTGAGAGCTGTAAAATTAAATATCAATGATTCCTTCTCACATTCAAGCAGTAGCATCAGGCTTGAGAATAAACATAATTATAAGAATTAATAAAATTATTTAGAGGACACACCATCTTACTGAAGATTTTCACTGAGCAGAAACATTCTCAGCTGGTATAAATCAGTATGGCTCCATTGACGTCAAAGGCTCTGCAGCAATCTGCACTGGCTGGGGAAGCAGTCTTCTGTGGCTAAGAGTGTTTTTACCCAGGCCAGACCTGCTGCTTTTAGGATTTCAGAAAAAAACGAAGAATGCCTCATGGTCTTGTGACAATTGCTTGTTTCTGTTGGAGAAAATATTGTACTCGGTGTGCATCGGCACAGGCTACTGGAACAGAAAGACACCTTCATTTGTGAGAATTATGTCTGAGCACTTTGGACATTATTCAGTTTTACTAGCCTGTATTACTTTAACTGGGTTTATTTATTTTCTTTCCATACAAGAATTTACTGCATACACATAATAGTTTCTCTATTCTTTATGATTGGATTTGCTTTATCAACTTATCTCACTTAAATTTGTTTTGGTTATAACTGAGCTGTTACTTTTTACATATAAACACTGAAATGTAGTAATTGCCATTCTGGGCAAGACCAGCTATCCCTCCAGTCCAGCATCCTGCGTCTGGGCTCAAGGCAAGGCACTGAGTTTCAAAATAACCTGCTGATGGGGAGCATTGCTTCCTCAGTCTTGAGGTTTCTAGGTGCTTTATACACTGAAATGTGAAGCTTTATACTTCTCATTAAGAAAACTGTGTTTGCCAACTAAGGTAACAGAATGTGTTCTCATTACCTGTGTAAAGATCCTGTCCCTTTTTAATCCTGCTATGCTCCAGGCTTTTCTCATTACTTTGTGACAGTGAATGCCACAATTTAATTATGTTTCACCTAAAAAAAAGTTAAATTTGTCTTCAGTGTCATCAGCTGTTCTGTTATGTTGGTATTACAAGAAAAGTCAAATGGCAGCATCCAGTTGACTTCTGCAGCAATAATCTGTGACCCATTATTCTCTCAGATAAGCCATTGAAGTCTTTTCCATCTGCGTTCATCTGTAAATCCACCCATGCCTTTTGTCATCTTTGCCAGTAATGTCAACTCCTCTTTTCACTCTGTCCTCATTTGGTCTGTCCTAACTGTACGGCACTTGTGTTCCTTGAAGCTCAGGACTTCACAATCCTGATCCCCCAGTTATCAGAGAGATTTCTGGAGCATATTACTGCCTCTTTCCTGCCTACATACCAACTGTTCTACTAGAAATCAAAGCACTGGGTGGTGCTTAAAAAACTAAGCAGAGGATGTTACACAGCTGAGCATTCTTCTCCAGTTAAGACACAACTGTTGGGACCTCAGAGCTGGGAAGTTCTCACACACCCCAGAGTTAGATAGCAGAAACTAAACATCGCATTTCAAGGCAGGCAATTGTCATTAGTTTCAAGCAAACCAACCTCATCTCTTCTGACCGGGGGGATGGAAGGTATGAGAGATGAAGGATCTCACTAGATGTGACCTTTTACCTGTACCTTATGAGATGTGTCCTCCTACCTGAAATGGAGCAAAACTGATTGTAGATTTGCACTGTCATCTTGTTGTCTTCAGAGGATGGTGACTTTGTCTAGGGTGTATTTACCAGAGTACTCAACAGTGCAGAGACTAGAGTGGGTAAGCTGGTCATGCAACACATTCCATGTGACACGTATGACCCAACCATTCCATGTGACACATATTTTGCAGATGTGAAACAAAAAAAATTGCCATTATGATGAGATCAGTTTTAAAGCAGAACAGAAGACAAAAATTTAAAAATCTGTAAGATTGCCTAGGCAACATAAAAAAACATAAAATGATTTGCAGCAAATGGGGGAAAAAACCACAAATCACTATGCAAAATAAAAGATAAGTGTGTGGCAGAATTATAGCCCTTTAGCCCATACAGTATTTATGCATATTGTTTTTACTTGTAGCTGTGCAAAAGAGAATAAATGTATATATTTCCTTCTTTTTGATAAAAGAAGAAAAATAATGTTTTAGTATTGCCTTAAATTTATAAACAACTTTTCATCATGAAGCACCCCTTACTGACAGGGGAATTGAAATGCAATATCATCCTTCCAAATGCTATACTTCATATTTCTGGTAGCATTGTTCATTTATTTGAAACAAGAACTTCTTAAAACTCTGTCTGTCTTTTCTGTGTTTAATATAAGTTTAACATTTTTGAAGCTCAACAGATAAAAATACCCAGTTGAAGCAGATTGCTCTTCTAGTCTCAGTAACTAAACTGAAGCCCAGAAAAAATGTCTGCCTAAGCTAATGACATCTTTGGGTGTGTCTTGGTGTAAAGACCTTCCTCTTTTGCAGAGGACAGAGCGGCTGCACAACAGAGTTTTTGCTATATTCACAGCAGAGCTGTTTAAAATTACGACTCACTTATGCACCTTCTCTAAGAGTGTCCCCTGCCGTCTCTAGCATGTAGTCCTCTTCCCCTGAAGGTAAGGCTTACTACAGTATTGAAAAGGAGAGTACTCTTGAGTGCCAGGTAGGGTGCCAGAGAAGGGCCTTCACACCCACACCCACAGCAGAGTTGTCGCTGGTGAAGACATTTATAAGGATTGTGGCTAATGTCACCTGACAGGTGCAAAGGACTCTTCCTTGAGCAGTGGCAATGGCTGCTGAATCATTAGGCGTCTGTGAGCGATGGAGGTCTTTTTGCACAAGAAATACTCCCGTGCTGATTCTTGAACAAGTGCAGTTTTTCAATTCATTTTCTCACTCTGCCATGGGCCCTGAAATCCAGTGATATTTAGCAGTGTTTCAGCAAAACCAATGGTTTTGAGAGTGCCTCTCTTCTTTTCTGTTTTCTCTTTATTTTTCGCTATTGTCAGCTCGCTCGTCTAAATTGCCAACCTGTGCTTTATGAGTATCTCAAGTTTTGTTTTAACCAGTATTAATACAGACAGGCTGTCAGCAGCCCCATTGTGTAAATACTCCATTGGTTCCCTCGGGGAACCATCTTGCTTTGAGCTACTTAGCACTTGGTCTCGTGGTTGGTGGCTGTGAGGAGGCTGGTGTCCCTGAGGAGCAAGGTTAAACAAAACCCCACAGCTTGCCTCGTCTTCGTTTTTCCCCTCCTGCCTTAATGAATGCTGAGTGCTTTTGTTGATGGCTGGAAAATGGATCCCTTATACAAAAAAAGCAGCAGTTTCTATCACTGATGGCCATAAGGCTGAGTTTGACTGGGAGAAGGAGGACATCAGAAGGAGTTGTTGTGAATAGTGGCCTTTAGTTTGCATGTCAGAGGTGTACAGTATCATCAGGCTCAGCAATGTTGTGCCTTCTCAGCATCTCCCCCAGTTTAACAGCGAAGCAGAAGCAGCTGTCAAGATTGCCAAGAAAATATGTTGAAAAGGCAAACTGAAGAGATAAACACATGCAGACTGTGCTGCTGGACTGGAGCAGCACACCCACAGTAGGTACGAGCAGCCTAGCGCTGCATTTCATGTCACACCGTTGTGCAAGCTCTCCGTTGCCTGCAGCGAATGAACTCTCAAAGCCGTAATAGTGGAGAAAGTGGCAGGATGAATTAAAGAGCTGCAACAGCAAGGCAGTAGTGGAAGCACAGAAATGCTCATAGGGTACCAGAAGGGACATCCAGTAAGGCTACAGCCAGCATCTGAGGACAAAGGAGATGGTTAAGACCTCTCTACAGCATTATGGTCATAAAGTGGCATCCAAGTAGTGTTACGTGGGAAATCCTAGTGAGCTATCAGTCTCCTGGGATAGTTCAGGTGAATCTTTCCATATGGCACTGTCAAAAAGAAATCAAGCAGTGGCTCTGAGATCATCACAAGTGATATGTGATCCTTGGGAACTACATCAGTGACCACCAGTAGGACAGAAGTCGGTGTGAGAAATGCTGGGATATTCCTTAGATGCTTCAGAAAGAGCAGGGTTGATTAAAACTATTTGATTCCACTACCAGGTAGCAAATTTTGTCAGAGGGTTCTATATCCACATCTAATTTAAAAAAGATGCATTCTATCTCACTTCAAAAAATCATGAGAGTGGATACGTAAATATATATGTGTGTATATATGTATGTAAATATATGTCTCTCATATGTGCATGAATAGATACATGGAATTATAGAATGTTTTGGATTAGAAGGGACCATTAAAGATCATCTAGTCCAACCTTCCCTTGTCATGGACAGAGACACCTTCCACTAGACTGGGTTGTTTAAAGTCCCATCCAGCCTGGACTTGAACACTTCCAGTGATGCAGTATTTGCAGCCTCTCTGGGCAACCTGTTCCAGTGTCTCCCCACCCTCACAGGAAAAAGTTTCTTCCTTATAGCCGATCAAAACCTACCATCTTTCAGCTAAAAACCATTACTCCTTGTCCTGTCACTATAGGACCTGATAAAAAGTTTTTCTCCATTGTTCATAAAGTCTCCTTTATGTATTGAAAGATGCATGAGGCCTCCCTGAGCCTGTTTTCTGGCTGAACAGCCTCAAATTTTTCAGCCTGTCTTCTTCATATGAGAGATGCTTCAGCCTTCTGATCATCTTCATGGCCCTCTGGACTCCAACAGGTCCATCCCCTTCCTATGCTGGGGACCCCAGAGCTGGATGCAGTACTCCAGCTGGGGTCTCACCAGAGCAGAGTGGACCTGCTGGCCACACTGCTTCTGATGAAGCCCAGGATACACAGTTGGCTTTCTGGGCTGCAAGTGCACGTTTCCAGCTCGTGTCTAATTTTTCATCTTTCACTATCCCCAAATCTTTCTCCTCAGGGCTGCTCTCAATCCATTCTCAATCCATGTGTGTTTGTGTATACACAGGATACCTCAGGAAAAGCAAGAAAATGTGTTGCAATCTCTTCTTTTGATCCTTTCTTATAATCCATTGATTAATTGTTTGTTGGAAGGAAAATCAAAAAGTGAATTTCTTCACTGGATGGGTGCCATGACCACCAAGCCACACAATTATTTTCTTGTCATTAAATAGAGGCTTTGCCATACTGCATGTCTTGTCATGAGAACTGTACTGAATAAGCACCTACTTTTACACTAGACATTGTGTGATAACAAGAGATTTTCATGACCTGAGAAAACTTATTTAATGTTTTTGAGGGTATAGTTAATACTAGTATCTCTGTGTCATTCTATTCAGTCTATCTTTTGACACTCTGTTCAGTCCCAAACACAAGTGTTCCCCTTCTACCATACCCATAGCATCAGTTCACACAGCTGAATTTGGAATTCGACAACATTTAGGTAGATGATTTTTCTTAAATTTCTAAAATAAAGGGGGGAAAATAGCAGAAGAAAACAAAGTCCAGCATTCAGGGAGCTGCATTATAAGTGTCTCACTGCCAGACATTTTCTCTGGGAGAGACCAAGCATCACTGACAGTGCTGGAATCTACTCAGAACAGAGCACATAAATATCAGATCCATTGAGGCTTATGTTGAGATGGCATCAACCTCCAGGAAGGCACGCTTTTTCTTTATACAAGAGAATCCTGTGCATGTGGGTGCCTAAGAGTATGATCTCAAGCATTTTTGAATATGCATAAGAACTTAAAATTATTTTTTTGATTGTCAGAGGAAGCAGTGTTAACTCCTGCTGGTGATAAGCAGACCTCTCTGGAGTGTCTCAATCTCTTCCCTCCTCCCACTCCTGTACAATTTATAATGCTCCCAGGCTACTTTTAGCCAGTTGCTGTAGTGAATTGGAGGAAATCAATTCAGGAAATAACCATTAACTGATCTGTTTTGCTTAAAACTCAGAAGATTCAGTTCCAGTATCTTCAGTCAGCAGCAGTAAGAAAGAAGAAAAGGGGGCACAAGGCCTTGAGTAGGTTATATGTGCTTTCCTTCAGTTCTCTAACCAAAGAAAAATACGTTAAAAAATATTTAAGAATTAGCTGAAAATGAAAATACAAAGGGTTTTTTTTTCATTAAAATGAAAAACAATTAGAATTGTTTCTAATGGAACAAAGCATCCTACTCAAACCCAAAGGTAAAATGCTGCTGTTGAACACACTTGTGGTGAAAGCAAAGGCACTGTCACACTAGACTGATAAAACGGGATGAGGAAGAGATGGCAAAAGTACTTCTACCTAAAAGTATTCGAAGGACAGTATGACTGCAAGCCTGCAGAATGTTTCAGAGAGGACTGAGAAGGATTTTCCACCCTTTCCTTTGACACTGCTCTACTTTCTCCTTGCAAACTGGTACCTGGCGTGGAGAACGGACCCCAGGCATTCTGTGTCCCAAATGAATTCGCCATAAAGCAAGGGAGTTATTTACTAGCTCCCTTTCTTATTGAGTATTCAGTGAAAAAATGTGGAACAGCTTTAAGGGGAAGAAATTGCATATGTCCCATCTTCACATTGCTGAGTGGGAGTTCAGCCTTGCTGTTATTGGGACCAGGATGGATCTAAATGTAGCACTCCAGTGTTCCCGATGAGCATCTAGTCAGCACGCGACATGCACAGAAGGGCCAGGCTCACTCAGTTAGTTCTGTGGGAGGTATTCCGTTTTTGCACCCTACTTAAACATGCAGTGAACCAGAGAGGGAAAGTGTGATGGCCCAGGCTCAAATCTCTGCTTCCAATCAATCAAGTTGGTGACTATATCTGAACCTGGTTCTCATACATACTGTGTGCTAGAAGTGGGGATAAGGCTAAGCAGGTTGCTGTCAGTGTAAATGTATACCTGATTTTCTTTTCACCTTAAACAATTTAAAAAGTTTATAAACAGTTCTGTGAAGGCCAGCATTGGAATTTTAAGTTCAGCCAAATATTTCTACTCTAAAATTTTGAATCTCTTGTCTTGAGAATATGATCCAGGCCTCCTAGGACTTTACAGATAAATTGCTGAATTTTCATGCAGAAACAGCATGAATAACCACAAGCCCTTGTGCAATATGGTCCAAGCGTGATGTTCCTGCCAATAAGCTGCAGAAAGCAAGTCCAGGTTTTTATTCTTAGAGAGAAAAATTGTGCTTTTTAAGGTGATGGAATTTATTACACCTCAATTTCTATTGCTCTTCACCAACCTCCAGATCTAAACCAAACAGTAATTCAAAGGTTCTATCCAACACTGTGACCTTGACCTGTGGTCTTACAGGCAGGCCACAAAACTGATCAGGAATTTCAGCCACTACTGTGAGGATTTTGCTGTGTAATGGGGAAATAATTGTCTAAATCTTGTATTGTATCCACTCTAGTACTAGCAGTAGGGTTTTGCTATATTCAGTCTGGAATTGGAGTGATGACACCGTGTTTTAGGGTGGGTGCACATGTTATTTTTTAATTCCCGATAGTCATTAAATTCTATTTTAGAGAGAGTTATCTCTCATTCCTGTCTTTAAATATTTTATGTAGTTATTTCAAAGTTTTAAGGGTCAACAGTTGAGTGTCAGCCCTCAAAATCATTCACAGGTCACTGTGTATTCATAACACTTTTAGTTGAAAAATACATCAATGAACATACTGCAAATGTACCTAGAGACCATTTACCATGACCGTGAGAGTCACCAGTGATCACTGGAGCAGAAATTAGAAAGGAATCACAGCAACAGCAAGGCCAGCGTAGATAACATATTTAGAAGACAGTTTGATACATCTTTTCCCATTTCAAAGGGATGCACTAGCATAGATCCCTCTTATAATCAAGTAACCATGATATTTTAAAACACTGTGACATCTGAGATTTGAATGCAGTTCAGAATCCCTGTGTGATACTGAATACAGTAAATGAATGACTTTGACACTGTCATTAAAAGATTTTAGGGGAAGGCCAAATGGGTCATGCAGTTGTTCTCAGGAGTTTTTAGGTTCACTGCTACATATCTGCTTGGGAAGAGGTAAAACTGAAAAGTTGAATTGGAAATCTGATCCTCTAAATACTGTTTATTCTGCTAGTAAATACTGACTTCTCCCCCACCAGTAAACTGATATGAAAAAGACAATTGAAAAGTAAAAATTAAATTGTGCATTTCTTAGATGAAAACACCACTAATAGAGACAAGTGCTGTGCTATTTCATGCATTCATTTTCATTCTCCTCTTTTCAGGATTATTCCTCAAATAATTTAAAGATACAAACATTTGGGAAGACAGGGGTGTTTTCGTTCTTAATGATAAATTAAGGCCTGTCTCCAGTAGAAAAATTGTATTTTTTCTTAAAAATACTGAATGTTCTTCATCTGTGAAAATGTGAAAAAATCTGCAGGATGTAAGCATTAACTAAATGCCTAGGACACAATCTCATCTGCTAAAAATGTAGGTACTTGAGTATTTATGGCTGTTCCTCTCCAAGAAATCTTAGGCTGTGGGACATTCTGGGGATGCTCTGTCCAGGGTGAGGAAAAATTTCTTTCCACAGCTGTCAGGGGATAGAGTATCAGCAGGGTTGATGCTCTGCTGGCTGCCACTGTGTGGTCCTCTTTTAGACATAGTCACCTCTAGAGTCAGCAAGGTGCTCCAACCTTTCTCTGCTGAATTTCCTGACAACTCTGTCAACTGTGGGGAAGTTTCCAGACAGCTATGAACCAGTTTTACATCACCCACTTGTATTCAGTTATATTAAGAACCATAGAATCACAGAATCATGGAATGGTTTGGGTTGGAAGGGTCTTCAAAGACTGTCTAGTGCCAACCCTCCTGCCATGGGCTGGGACACTTTCCACCAGGCCAGGTTGCTCAAAGCTCCATCCAACCTTGCCTTGTCATATATTCAGAATATATACGTGCCTGTGTCTATAACCGATATACGGTTTTCATTTCAAAATGTGGAAATTGTGAGGATTTACATCACAATAAATCAATGCAGTCCATAGTGGTTTCAGAAATAAGAAAAATAAAATGTACACCTGAACTCATCTCAAGCTGTCAGCGTCCTGTCGGTGAGCTCACTTGACCAAGGGTATCCTCTGTGTGCTAAAAGAGGCAAAGGATTTTAAATGGTCAAATTGTAAACAAAGAATGCTTTATATGGTAAATGCAAAGTAGAATAAATTTTTTAAAATAATAGGAGAGAAGTACTGGATTGAACAAGCAGTAAATTATTTATTCCCTTTGGACAACTAAACTACTCTGAAAAAGAAGAGCTTTTATAAGAATTGATTGTGTACTAGCATATTATGACTGGAGCAATACCACACCATACTAGTTCTTCAGGGTTTTTATTTCTGTAATATTTTTATGTAATAGCCAAAACAATAAATAAACCCCAGAAATTTCTTTGTACTCTTTGTGTGGTGGGATAATGCAGCACCCTTGTCAGGCAAGAAACTACACAGTCTGTCATTTATTCTTATTATCAGCTAATATAGTATCTGATGTGGGGATGTTAGTTCATGAGAAATCTAGACAGGAAATAACACGAAAGGCTGTTAATCCCCATTAAGAAGAATAACAGTGTCATGAGAAATACGAGGATGCTGTTCCATTACGGGTGTTAAATGATGGGGAATGCACCATCCTAAGAAGCTCTCACTAACATCCTTTCTATCTGCAGGTTTCCGTGAAAGTGCATTTATGACCCTTTGCACAGCATTTGTCATCACGAACGTAACCTTTAGAAGGTTTCCCTAGTTAGCTCCTCTCTCTCCCCCTTTCTAACAGCTGGCCTGGGTCACAGTGCATCTGGTCCTTACCATTGCAGGCAGATGGAAGACACGGGAGATCTGTGTTTGCACACATCCAGTGCAAACACTGTGAGGATTACAGCCCCCAGCTGTAGGGAGAGGACAGCGACTGCACGGAGGAGCAAGTTGTGACCTTCTGCTTGGTTTTGTCACGGTCTCTGACTGCTCAGGAAGAGCACCTGCATTTGAGACCAGTAGTTTAAATATCACAGTTTGATCATTAATTGCCGTGCGGGCGCTAACCCTAAATCAGAATCTATAAAATGACAGCCATAAACTTTGGGATACAGATTTTACTGCTGACCTCTTGGTGATATCATGGCCAATTAAAATTGTTAAGGTGTGTTCACTGTACTCCCTGGAACCCGAAGTTCAGTTCTATTTCCAATACATAATTTGCAAATGCTACAGCCCCGAATACTATATATGTGTAAGGGACTGAAAATGTCTGTAACCTCAGTATAATTAAGGAAAGTAGTTAAAATAGGACACTAGAATGCGTAGCCATATATCACTATGAGCCCTTTTTTTCAGAAAGTACTGTTTCAAACACTAAATTTTAAAAATCAGTTATAAAAAATGACCTTTAATTTTTTAGAGATCAGTCAAATTTGTATTTTCATTCTACCACAGTTTAGATTCATTCTGCTTATATATCTAAAAACTTGATTTCTTGATGGATCTTGATTGTTCTATAATTCTATATACAGCTTAATTTCTAACAGTTTGAAACTCCAGTCTGTTATAAATTTTTGCCTCATTAGACAGTGCTTGAAAAACATAAACTCTATATTGTTAGAACAAAAAAGTTGTTTATCGTATTTTTAACAGGATCATTAAGTTAAATAAAAATCTGAAAATCTTCTGAAGAAACTATTAATGTATTTTGGTGTGGCAAGACAGGGTTGTGACTCTGCTAATAATTTGTACTAATCCAAATTATGACATGACATTTATGAACTGTATTAGGCATAATACATAAAATTTTAGCTAAAGGTAGAACTACTGATTTGCACTTCGGTTGGCATATACTTTTTTATTGGTCATAGTGGTTCCCACCCTGGGAATTTAGTAATGCCACGTTGTTGGGTTAAGTTAATAAATGGGAAGTTAAATTTTATAGACTAATCAAAGTTTCCTTTTTTGTAATAAGGAGAACATGTAATTTCTGTATACATTGCACTTTGCATTTCTAATAACTGTTACCTTATAGCATGTTTTGTCAAGGTAGTAGCAATATATTACATCTAGATAGCACAATGCATGGAGAGTCCTACGGGTCTGGGAGCAGTGTCCAGAAGTCCTACCAAAGCTGTCCATGTGGAAATCCTACAAACAGGGCTGTATTTTCAGGCTGCTCTCCTCCCCAAGGCTTGTGCCTCTAACTCTGGGGTGCAGATAGGTGCACCTAGCTACTCCAAATTCACTTGCTCGAGCCACTAGGGACCCTGGCAAACTCCTCTAAGGCAAAGCCGTCTGAGGTGCTGCCTGTTACTATCTTTCCTCTCCACTCCTTCTTCAGCAACAGGTCAATTGTGAGAGCACTCACCTGGAAAAGAGAAAGCCCATTTTCAGTCTCTCCTTAGTCTGACAGGTTTTTAGTCCATGTTGTCTGCTAGATGCTCTCAGCTTCTGCCAGCTACCACTCCTTCCCTGAGGGCAGATGGCTCTGCATCTGTCCCCGCTGTTTGTTTTTTTTCTCTGTAATAGTGGCTCTTCAGATTGCTGGCACCATGTTCCTTAACCTTAGCAAAGCATCCTTGCCATGGAGACACTGGCTAAAAGGAAGCACCATTCTCCTGAAGGTCGTGTGTTTTGTGGTACCAGCCCTACAGTTTGTTACTAAAAGGCTCCTCATGGTGAGAGCAGCAGGCAGGGAATAGCAGGCCGGGAAGCCCGTTGCAGGACTTTACCTCGGAGCACGGGGGTGTGTGCGTCTCCAGAGCCTGAATAAAAAGGTGCCTGAGCCACTTCAGTGCAATCCCAGTGCCCACATTGGGTGATAACTAAATCCCATTACAGACCAAGTCAGCATTTTCCCAGCTGGGGAACATCCCTTTTCCCCAAGGCAAGGAACATGGAAATACTTGTGACTGTGGTGGGGGGAAAGCGGGGAGCACAGCAGCCCAGTTTTGATCATCTTGGCACATCCAGTGGTGAAAAGGATGCAGTGTGTGCAGGGAACTTCAAGGTGCAAAAAGTTCCCTCTAAAGATCCCGGGCTCCCATATAGTAAGAGAGACTGAGGTGCCTGTGGCACAGTGTACTGGGTCTAAGTGACAAACTTCTCTTTGTGGCTTGTTGATGGTTTGGGTTCCCTCTGTTTTCAATATGGGGACCTTCTTGGATCATTTAGTTGTATCAGCTCCATTTCTATATTTTAATTTGTCCAATTATTGTGCTTTGTTTTGCTCTATTACACTTTGTTAAGTTATGCATTTTTATGGTTTTTTGTCCTACTGCTAGTAGGCTTAATGGTATGCTCAAAAAATCATCATATAATTGGACTTAATTTTTTTAGTTGTTTGTCTACTTCACAGTAATGAGTCTGTTTGTATCTAATATAGTCAAATAAAGGTAAGAAAGAAAATAAAATCCAAATACTTGTTACTTTACAGAAGGGGAAAAAAACCCCAGCCTAAACTATTGCAAATTTATTTACCTGAGTAAAATAAAGGCATGACTAGTGCCCAAAACATCTGACTATAAAATCATCTTTAGCAAGGGCACATGAAGGAGGCTGAAATTTTGCATTTAATCTGAACCTCCACAGGTCCTTCAGAAGTGGCTGGCTTGTAATATAAAATTAATTAGCCATGATACAGGGGAGAAACAAGAAGGACTGAAAACAGCTGCAAAGAGTTAGGATTATGCCATGTAGCCCACTATGTAATTATTCAGGCATTTCAGTCAGATAAGAGGGAGGATATGCAGGGAGATGTAGGCAGGGCAGAGGTTACAGAGTGCAGGGTAGTCAGGGGAGAAGGTGCTTGCACCACAGATGTTGTGGCCGTGCCTGCAGCTGATGGCAGGATGGGTTCTCCAGCTGGCAGGATCCACTCCTCTTGGTAAAAGGTTTGCTGTCCATCTCACCAGCTACTGATTCTCTTCTGGATCTCATTGTACATTTTATGATGGACTCCAGGAAGACCCAGATGTCCCAGTTCTTAAATTGTTGAGCATCTGAGCCTGAGTGCCTCCCATTCAAGTGTCCATATCAAGGCCTCTGAGAAATAAAATATACCTCAGGGTGCCAGACCCTATTTACTCCAGCACAGGTGACATAAGAAGAAAAGATGGCACATGGCATCTGTGTCAACTATGACCCATGCTGAAGTCCCAGGGCATTGCCTCCTGTCTCTCAGCCCTCCTTAGTCTGGGTATGGTATGCACCAATGGGCAATACAGCACCCAGGACCACTGGTCCCACATGGTTCAGAAGGAAAGTCATACTTTTGAAAGGGGATAATAGGATTTTTATGGGCCTGGACATATTTGTGCTATTTAATTTGTTTGGCAAAAGTTTGTGCAGATAATCTATCTGAAGTGCACATCTCATGATGGAATAGAGTCTTTTATGTCCATAATGCATGACTATTATATTACAGTAACAGGCAGGACACGGAAATAACAAATGGGACGATAAGAGATTAGTATAGTCTTTAAAAAAAGTGTATTGTTATTCAAAACTCTATAACTGTCATCGCTGAAGACAAACTATATTATAAAAACACAGTAGAATATTACCTGAATTATGGAATCATGGCTTGTAGAGGCATAAATACCATTGTTTTGGCATTTCTGCTATGGTATCAGTACATAGTTCTGCTTGTTCCATAGAATGTGGAAAAGCTAAATCAAAATTTCCTGACAACTTCTGATTCAGCAATTTTTACAATAAGTAGAGGTTATACCTTCCTGAAAGCCTGTTTGAAATATAAAAAGAAAAAA
>VZTF01002826.1:2342369-2414122 GCA_013397755.1 Cnemophilus loriae | reverse complement strand
AAAAAAAAAAAAAAAAAAAAAAAAGGGAAGTGAAAAGAGAGCATGAAAGAGAAGAGGAGAAGGCAAAGAAAGAGACTAGAGACCTTAGAGAGGTGAAGGAGCACCTACTGGATTTTTCATCCAGTTGGCAGCCGGTCACTAGTGGGGTTCCCTGTGGCTCAGTATTGGGTCCAGTCCTGTTTAATATCTTCATCCATGATCTGGACAGGGGGATTGAGGGCACTCTCAGTCAGTTTGCAGATGTGACACCAAGCTGCGTGAGAGTGTTGATCTGCTGGAGGGCAGGAAGGCTCTGCAGAGGGATCTGGACAGACTGGATCGATGGACTGAGGCCAAAAGTCTGAGGTTCAACAAGGTGAAGTGCCTGGTCCTGCCCTGGTCACAACAACCCCAGGCAAGCCTACAGGGTGGGGCAGAGTGGCTGGGAAGCTGCCTGGTGGAAAAGGACTTGGGTGTGTGGTCCACAGCAGCTGAACATGAGCCAGTGTGTGCCCAGGTGGCCAAGAAGGCCAATGGTGACCTGGCCTCTATCAGCAATAGTGTGGCCAGCAGGACCAGGGCAGGGATTGCCCCCCTGTACACTGGTGAGGCCAAACCTCAAGTCCTGTGTCCAGCTTTTGGGCCCCTCACTGCAAGAAGGACGTTGAGGTGCTGCAGCACGTCCAGAGAAGGGCAATGGAGCTGGTGAAGGGTCTGGAGCACAGATTTTATGAGGAGCAGCTGAGGGAGCTGAGGGTGTTCAGCCTGGAGAAATGGAGGCTCAGGATGGGCCTTATCACTCTCTACAACCACCTGAAATGTTAGGTGGGGGTTGCCCTTATCTCCAGGGTAAAAGTGACAGAAGGAAAGGAAATGGCCTCAAATTGCACCAGGGAAGGTTTAGATATGATATTAGGAAAAACTTCACCAGAAGGGTTGTTAAGCATTGGAACAGACTGCTCAGGAAAGTGGTTGATTCTCCATTCCTAAAGGTAAAGACATGTAGATGTAGAGCTTGGGAACATGGTTTAGTGATGGACTTGGCATCAACCTGGCAGTGCCAGGTTAATAGTTTGAGTTGATGATCTTAAGGGTCTTTTTCAGCCTTAATGGTTCTGTTATTCAATGAATAACAGACTGAATGAAATCTGAGGCCAGCAAACATGGTTAAAGTATAGTTATTATCCAGTTAACTCAAATTGACTTGAACACACTTGGAAAGGGTGTTCAGCTGACCTGGTTAATGAATAGTTCATGAACTGACAGTCTTCCTTCCCATGGAGAGGAGAACTGGGTGTGATTTGTACAGCTTAAATGCCTGAACAAAATGCATTAATTTCAGTGGCATCTACTCAACTTGTGTAAATTATTTGGATTACTTAGATTAGTCAATAAAGTTAATTTCCTGTCTTCTCTGCTCTTCTTCTAAACAGACCAGAACACAGAGGAGAGGCAGAATTCCTCAGCTCCACAGCAATACAGGGTGTTAGTTGAATGTTAGCACCTGCAGACAGATGCTTCTGGAAGGCAGCAGATTTACAAGTGGGTCATAAAGACCCAATGTCAGGTCAGGAATCTACATGGCTGGTGAGGGGGACAGCTTGCAGCTTTCAAAGAGTTTGGGCACACATGCTCCAGAAAAGACAGATGAATAGACTGTAATATTCAGGAAACCTTTTGAGCCTTGTTTTACACGGAGATGCTTTGCATTTGTCAGCCAAAGCAAACTTCTGCTTGTAGCCTCTTCCCTCGCGTGAAAAGCTAAATCACTAAGGATACCAGTAAACTTCCTTTTCCATCACATTCTGAAGAAATACACTTAAACCTGGTATTTTAATACTATTTTGTGTACTTGCAGCCATTTTTTTTTAAACTATGGTTATTCACAGTATTTATTTAATATGTGAGTACCTTGCAAGGTCATATGGATTTCCTGGGGTTTGGATTAACAGTGACCAGTAATTTGGTAAGCCAGCTTGTCCTACACGGTGCTGGAGATTGATTTTCTTAACTTTTTGAAGATATTGCCCAAATCTTTCCACACAAAGAACCCACTCTTCCCCCCTTTTCCACCGTGGTTTCTAAAGATGGGATTCAACTGGTCAGATTTCACTGCCAGCATCTGAGCTAATTGTCTAGACTGTCCTTGCTGTCACAGGAGAGAAAAGGGCCTCACTGGTCTCAGTTCGCTTAAGGCAGACATTTAAAACAGACCAGATGAGTGACACGTTCTCAGTGCACGTTTCTCCCTGGTGATTCATGCTAATCAAGACGATGTGAGTGTGGATGTTTCAATGTAAGTGAGTCTTTGCCACCTGCAAGTGACATCTGCAGGGGGAGGATGATCTCTCTTTAGCAAGGATTGCAGGTATAAGGGACCTTACTGAACAAAACAGGCTTTGGATGATTAATTTCCTGATATATTTATTACAAACACTTTATCTCCAGAAGAAGCATGCATTTCAGAATGATTCTTACATGCTGGGCTTCTTTTAGACTGGTTTGGGTTTTGAGGAGGGAGGTGTTTTGCTTTTCTTCTTGTTCTTCCCTTGAAATGCTTAACTGTGGTTTGTTCAGCCAGAATTTCTTGTGTGTCTGTTGCACAAATGTTCATGTGCAAAGTCATGGCACTGAATTTCATTGCTTTTTAAAGACCCTTTAGGAGATTCCTAGAATCAGCTTGGGACCAGGAAGAAACAGTGCTGTGAAGATTCACGTTTTAACACAAGATGTCATTCAGTGGAGTAACATCTGCTGCTTCCTTAATGTGCTGGTTTTTCCAGGAAACCGAATCAGTAACAGTTAAGTTTTTTCTTGAATTTGTGCTGATAGTGTGATTCTTTGGATGAGAAGGGGAGAGTTTATCTGAATAGCCAGGAGCAGTGAAGAGCTCTTCAGTTTCTGGAGGTATTATGAAAAAGTTAAGCAGCCTTTACATTGCTGCTAACTAAAAGAAAACCAGCACCAACCATATCAAAGAAAGAAAGAGTCAAAATAAGCCCTACCTCTGGGTGGCCAGTTGAGTGGATCCAAGAACAGATTTCATCCTTGCTAAATAGCTCAGACACTTGCCATGGGTTTTGCAGTCTGTGTATACAAGAGCAAAATTCTGCCTTTTGCTGTCCTGCTGGTAAGCAGGGCTGGATCCTTAACGACCTACTTTTTATTATTTGGTAAAGCAAAATCTATTATTCAGCAGGCTTCCCAATTAATTGATTTTACGCTATTTGGGATATAAGAATTCAAGCTGATAACATAGATGGTGTTCATGATGGTAACACAGGCAGATAATGCTAGAAGGGAAAATTCAGGGATTTTTGGTTTTTAACTGATGCAGCGAAGTGTGTTCATTTGTTCATTAGAAGTGCATTTAAGTTGGCTTAACCATATGTTCATTTAGCTCTTCATAATACTTTAATACTGGCAGGAGTGAAGCCTCCCAAAGAACAATTCCCTTACGCTTCCAAACATGATGTTAAACAGGTCTACTTTAATATTCTTTCACTGCATAAAGCAAATGTATAAAACAAACTCATTTATCAAATGAAAAGAATACAAACACTGAAATACAATTACTTTTCTGATGACAGTTGAGCAGGTGCTATATTGTAATGTGTGATAGAATACCAAAGAGATTCATTATGATTATTGCTCACCATTACAATAAAGGTAACCTTTTTTAAGATCTGATCCTTCAAGCATTTGTATACCTGCCTAACTTTGCAGATGACTTCAAAGCAACTGGTCCCAAGGGCATGTTTTCGGGATTGAGAATTTAATGCCTGGACTCTTAAATAATACATCCCTTAAAGTGCAAGAAAGTGGATGAGTTAATTATTTAGTTTGTTTTTTGCTGTCAAAAAACAGTTGCCAGCAAGTAGAACAGATAGGTAAGAAGAGTCACAACCTGTATTGATTTTTAAATATAGAGCAAAACAGAAAGCACTATGTTGCCATTTGCATACATTCCTAGAAGTAACAGAGCAACTCAGCTCGCAAATCAGAAATTGTGAATGAATTCAGCAGATTTGTCAAACAACATGATTTAAAAATAACTGATGGGTATAGCATATGTCAAAACAAGCCAGGCAAGGCAGCTTCACTGCCCGTGCTCCTTCTTCTGTGGGAGTCAGCAGAGACTTGCTATCAGCCTTGCTGGGTAGGGAGGTTTGCCTCCCATCTCTGGGAGAGGGCAATCTCCCTGGAGCCTGCCTGCACCCTTCCCTCACCACACCATCCTTCAACCACCGTCCCAGGGCACATCTGCAGTAGCCAGCAGTGGCCCTTTTATCCCCTTACTAGCAGAATTTCTATTCTCTTTTGAGTCAGTTGCCTTCCCTGCCCTGTGTGTTTTGGCTCAGAAGCATTCTGCTTTTTCAAAGCTTTGCAACAACAAGGATTTGACAGTCTGTTGGTGTTAAGCCAGGTTTATATCAAAGCACAGCAGTGAAGTAATATCACATATAGCGGCTGTGGGACTGATTTTTCCTTTCAGAGGTGTGGTTGATTTGCTGTCTTCCCCAAACATATGTAAGATCTTCACAGAACAGCATTACAGAAGGGGAAGAGTTTTATGGGTGTCCAGTTCATGAGCCAAAACAGCATACCAAGCCAGAGGAAGCATACCCTGTGTCATATACATAGCAGTGGGAAGTAAAAAAAAATGGGGAAAGAAAGAAATTGATACTAAAATATATTTATGCTGAATATATACTCTGATATCTGAAAAATGTTTGTATATCATACATGAATATTGTTGCTGGAACATGGGAAATGTTACATCTCTACTGTTTGTTTCTGATTACTGTTGGAAAATTAATGGTTTTCTGGAGCAAATAAATCACCACTTGACAGCTGTTACTGGCACGACAGAAAGTAAAACACACATATGCTGTGCACAATATTTGTCTCCTCTTCTTTCTTATGAGTGTGAATGAAATAAGGTACTGGTAGGTGTCTCCAACCAGCATTAAGCTGCCCTTTGTTAGCCTCCAAACAAGATGAATGCATAAAGATTGGGGGTTGTTGGTTTGTGTTTCACCAAGAAGGGTCTTGATGAGTGCCTGGGATGGACCCTAAAGCTGGCAGATCCTCGTCATTGAAAAGTAAAGCATCATCTTCCCCTCCTGAATTCTCAGTCTGAATTTATTTGTTGTCTGGTAGACATCTCTGCTCGGCGGGGGAGGGTCACCTGTGCACAGGTGAAGTCTGCCACTTGGTAGCCAAAAGCAGTAGCTGCTTTCATTGGCTTTCGTTAAGGCTCTGTCAGTGTTGAAGCCTACACAGTAAGTTAGGATTTGTAGCCTCTCTTACCAAAGACAGAAATAAAACATAGAGTTATCTGGTGAACAACTCCTGGGATTTTCTCTTGTGTCTCTGAGATGAATGGCGTATGTCCCATGGCTCTAGGTGGTCATCTGAGGAGCTATGTGAGGATGTGCAGCCCTGATGTCATCAGAAGGAACTTGGATGTCAGCTCTGATTGCCCTGAGCTGCCCATGGCCTGCCTGCGTAAGACTGTAGGATACATAAGGGCTGCTGTACTTTGGCCTTAGGCAGCTCAGGGCTGGAAGGACTCAGGAAGGCCATAGGGGCTATCTTGCAAGACTGGGGTATGGTGGTACTTCTCAGATATCAAATCAATTTTTTTTTCATGCAGATTAAAAAACATGGCCCTGGACTGTGTCCGTGTATTTCTTTCAATAGAACTTTACATGCTAAACCAAAAGGAAACCTGCTTGTTTATTAAGTTCTGTCAGCTTTTGTTAGCTCTCTTTTCTTCATGCCGTTCAGTTTCCTTCCATGAACCACCTAACACAATCCCTTTTTCCTTTTATTTAGCTAGCTGTGCTTTTGTAGTCCTTCAGACTTTGAAAAGCCTCTGTGTCTAACCTCTTTCTTTCATAAGAAAGTTCCTCTGCCACTTATAGACTTCTGTGGCCATTCATGGTGAAGTTTTCCTGAAGTTCCCTTTCCTTGTTTCTCTGTCTCCCTGTCTCCCAGTGTCTCCCCTGTAGCTGCAGTACCTTAGATAAAGAGTCCTCGGAATGCTTGCTCTTCAAGGGAGAGCAGAGCACTGCCTTGTGAGTTTTATAGAATTAATATGCTGCCTGAGGTGAAATCAAGCCCTTGACTTTTCTGAGCAACCCTGTGCTTTCTGATTGCCAAAAAAAGTGGTAGTCTCTTCAGCCGCTCTTCCCTGGGTTTCTTACAAGCCCACTGAGGAGTCATAAACCTGGATTTTAAGAAAAAAAAAACACGGAGAGATTTGTTCCGGTGTCATCAATGATATTTTCATTTAACCTCATGCAGCCATTTAAAACTGCTAAAAGTTTAAAACCATCAGTATGTCCCTGTTTTGTTGGTTTGGGATTTTTGGGGACTTTTGGTGCTTTTTTGGTGGGTTGTTTTTTCGTTTTGTTTTTGGGTGGGGTTTTTGTTTGTTTTTTGGTTTTGGGTTTTTTTTTTGTTTGGGTTTTTTTCGTTGTTTTCAGTTTTGTTTTGGGGTTTTTTTAGCTTTTTGTTTGGTTTGGTTTGGGGTTTTTTTTGGTTTGTTTTTTTTTTTTAATTTGATGACTACAGGAAAGGCAACTTCATTTGTTGAACAACCACCCACTGCTCTTTCACTTTGGTGGAATTTGGATGTGTTTCTTATCACTGATACTCTTCATAGGATTCATTTCCTTTCACTTGCAGTGTTTAAAATTCGCATGTCCAAGACCAGTTTGGACTCCTTTCATAGTCAAAAGACCAAAACAGGTGTCTCCAAAGGGTGATTCATCTGGTCTTTCTTAGGCAGAGACCTTGGAAGAGGAACCGCTTGCAGAAAGTATCTGGTTCTTTCCATGGGCTGTGAGCAGAGCAGGGAGTGACTAGCCATGAGCAGAGGTGTCTGAAAACTTTAGAATTTCTAAAAACTTTAATTTGGATGGATAGCATCCACCTGTTACCTAGGTATCATATGAAAAAGTGCTACACGTCTTCTCTGTCATTTTATCTCAATGTCACTGCATTTCTTTTTTCTTTTTCTTTGCAAATATAGCTTTGCAAAAGTAGACTCATAGTTTCTCACAAAGACAGCAGTTCCTTATGTCTTACACAAACCTCGTGTTTGTCCTAATATTCTCTTACCACCTCAAATTCACATCCTAATCACAATGTAGCAGGCTCTGCATGACTTTTGCACTGTAAATTTTATAATATCATTGTGACTTCTTGAAGTAGCTATTATCCTGCTTGCAATTAAAGCTTCATAAAGTCACTTCAGAGCATTCTCATTACTTATCAACTTGAATACATCGGCTGTTACCACGTGTCTTATTTTTTTTAAAAAAGCAGAATGCATCGGTACAACTGTGATTCAGATTCATTGCAAATACAAAAATAAAGGCTCTTCTCCCTTTTCTTTTCCTATCATGTATTTCCTATCTTGTGGAATATTCTACTATATATGTGGTAACGTTCATCCTAAGTCAACAAGCCACATTCAGAATCACAAACAAGGCATTGTGCATCAGTGGTGGAAAGTCATATTTTGTCCTCCTTGTTAATACTCAAAGTAGCGTAAATATAATCCTGATTTTTCAGCTCAATGCTAGCAGTCTAAATATGTTCCTATTGTTCTCAAAATCTTCATATGGATAGTATTTCTTCATGATAACGTTTATTTATCAAAGTTTATGCTGCTTTGACTTCTTATAAAATAACAGCAAAGATAAATGAATCGATTGACCCCAAGAGCAGTTTATTTATCCCTTTAGTCACACTTCAGTGGCAAAATCAATACTCTTCTGAAATATCTGATATTACAGTGGTTCCAGTAAATACTGACATTCCTGAGCTATGTGAACGGGGAACAGAAATTTATTATCAACTTAGAATTTTAGTACCTTTATTGATTTTTCTGAGGATGCTTGAATTTTTATTTATCTGTTGCTAAGTAAGTGACCTTTGTTTCCAAAAAAAAAAAAACAAAAAAACCCCAAACAAAACAAAACCCACAAAGCAAAACCAAAAAGCCTCAAGTTTAAGCGCTTTAAAAAGCAAAAGGGGAAAAAACCACACATCTAACACTGTCAGTGATAACAATCTTTGCAGAAGAGTGTATCTGGTTTTAAATGATGCATAGCACATCACTGTGTGTTCTTTTTCGTGCCGTCTCTGCATTTGAAAGAGCATAACGTAATTTTTTTTACACAGATACTGTTGACATCCACTTTGTGTGGCAGCAAAGATGTTTCTGAGGCATGCATTGCTACCAATTATTTTGATACAAGGGTGAAAGAGATGAGTGACCTGGAAGAAAATAAAATAGTACACAACAGGTTACTTATTTCATCCAATAAACGGATCTAATTCCTGCAAGCATTAACAAGAATTATGCACACGCATGGAATAAAATTTTCTGTCTCTTACCCTGAAAGCTTTTAAAATATAAAAACTGGATTAAAAAAGTAAGATTCAAGGGAGTTCCTGAGGGCAACGTGGAGTTTCCAGTTTGGGGAATCTCACTGAAACAGTGTTTGGACAGTATAGCACAGAACAACTCATTTTCTCAGTTGTGCTAAACTGAGAGGAACCCACTCTATCAGAATTTGGAAGACAGGTTTAATTAAACCAATCTAATGTTTGGGACAGACATGGTTGGGAAAGCCTAAATTTAGCAGTCACCAAGAAGTGCAGGTTCGTCCTAGGTCAGGGGTCTATAGCAGCCTTGCCATACCATGCTTATGTGCTCTGAGTTGTGGCATAGTTGTCCCAAGATTTATCAAAGATGGACTAACATAGCTTGGAAGATTCCATGTGACTCTGCTGTCCCTTCTGAGCATAAGGAGGATAAGTGGAATGAAGGGGATAAGTGGGAAAATCAAGGTATGGATCAATTTTCCCACTGTTTCGTGTCCTGGCCAAATGCTGAATATCACCCATGTTACTCGCCTGGGCAGAAAAAATTGAGTGTAAATTTGAAATGCATCTGCATGTTTATATAAAAGAGCAAAGCTCCTTAGGGAAGTTATCTTGGAAGAAGAATGACTTTTCCAGTAGCAGAATATTTGAGATCTGAAAAAAATTTGTAGAAACTGGCAAAAAAGCAAGCCATAGTTTGAAGTTTGAAAAGTTACTATTTCTTGCCAGTTCCTTTTCTTGCTGAGATAAATGGGCTCATTTCTGAACTGCCTTGATGTTCTTGAAGCCACATCTAGATTTAAATCTTGAACATTCTTCACCAAAATTCACCAAAAAAATAATTGATAGTGAGCACTTTAACTTGGTTGTCACTCCTTCAGCTGTCACTTTGTTCAATCCTTACCTCCAACAAGTCTGTCCTGGTTTCCACTGGCATTGCTCAGAAACACAATCTGCCACCAGCAAGAACTAATGATATCTGTTTATGGTTCCTTGATGGAAGTGTAATTCTCTGCAACACTCCTATTAAGGCTCAGTAGTGCTGTACATTTTCGGGATGTAGACCAAAAGGCGTGGAAACCCAGCACAAGCTCCAGCCATTGGTTGGTAGGTACCATGGTGAGTAAAGCAGAGGTCTTCTGTGAATAAAATTTTCTCCAAGGGCTTTCCACTGTTTCCTGGTACTGAAGTGTTCAACAGGCCCATTTAATATAAAAAAAAACCCCAACATTTTCTATGTTTTTTTCATTCCTTTCTAGCTACATCCCTTGACAATCATTAAATCATCCAGAGAGAACTATCTTACTGAACATTTCCTCCTCCTTAAGACCTGCCAAAAGATTAATTTTCTCCACAGAAAAAGAATTCCATAGCTTCATTCCATCTGTGTAAACCAGAAAATCACTTTCCTTTAAAAGACAGTGTAATTAAAATACATTTTCAGAATTTGTATGAAAACCAGAAAAGTTTTAAGTAAAAGTTCTGATCCAGATGAAAACTAAAATACCTGTGTGGTTTTAAACTTAGTCATTGCATAAACTTAATGCAGATGACAGGTTAATCATGACCTTCACGTCTTTGCATAGTCAGGGATATATAATATTGAAACAAAAAATAAAAAACCAAACCCACTAGCCTATTTCAAGCTGTAAAGCTAAAAGAGAACTGCCTTACTGAAGAAAAATCCGGGAGCAGATAACTTTTCAGAAGTTTCAAAAACATCAGGACAGTGATTGTAATGTCCTGGAGCTATAAACAAGACAGTACATGAGGCCAGCCTACAAGTATTTTTATGCTGAATCTAATATTGAGAAAAAAACTTGCCAGAGGACAAAGAGAGAAAATAGACTGAAAAATGTTCAGAATGGCTGTTACATGATGGAGATTCACTCTCCAAATGTTGCAGTACTCTTTCCCAGAGGCCTTTCCTGCCGTGCTTCTGCTCCAAAGAACTGATAAATTCTGCTTGTCTTATATCCCTAATGTCATAGTTATAAATCTGCTGAGAATCAAGTATATTTAGAAATTTTTAAATAAAGTACCACCAGAAAGTACTGCATACATTGCAGATCTAGAGTAAATTTTCTGACAGGAACATTTCTCACATTTTCTCTTAAGTCCTGTTTCACAAAGTTCATGCCTATAGACTGAGCATTGATTGCTTAATTCCCCAAAAGAAAAGAAAAATCTATTTACCAATGGATTCAAAATTGGCTGAAATTTTGAAACATGGTGCTATTTATAAATGAATGAATTTCTCCACTTTCAGTTAAAATCAGGATGTCTGACCAAGCAGAACCATGTCATATTTAGTAACTATAACACTACTTGCTTTTACTTTGAAATAGCCCTGGACACAAAATGATTTTGATGCTGGCTGAGTGAAGAATGTTCCCCCTGCAGTTTAGTGTGTCAGGTGCTGAAAGGTTGTACTAGGCCAAGTTGCTGTGTGTGCAATTCTCCATTAAGTATAGGAAATAAAAGGATGTTAACAGATGTATGGGGAGCGAGACTTAGAAGTCTCTGCATGCTTTTCATTTCTACCCCGTTCCCTCTGTAGCAAGTGCCAGCATATGTGTTTGGAGCACCAGCAAGGGTTCCTGCCATATGCCAGCCCATTTCAGTGGTTTTGCCTGTATGTGTTTGCATGTGTATTCATATGCATATATGCATACAGGTGCAAATGACATAAGGTCAGTGTACAGTGCCAGATACTGAAAGCAGTCAGCGTGCGGGAGGGGGAGAATCATAACTTCGACTGCTTTGAACTCAAATTAAATGTGAAAATGAGTAGTTACTTGAAATGGATTTGTCAAAATAGCCAAAGGGAGTTTGGACCTCATCACTCGTATATGAATGGCTTACGGACAACTAAATCCCTGGGCTCCTTGAAAATCCCAAATCTAAAGGATATTTTTTAGAGCTAGCAACAAGACTCAGTGCCACTGACATACTTCTGAGAAATTGGCATCATGAACCTTCAATCTGATTAGTTACACAGGTACTTGTGAAATTGCTTTATACCAAAGCCTTAAAAAAATTTTACAGGATGTATTCCAATGCTCAGAGAAATCATCACTGTAAGAAATACATTGTGCCAACGGGAAAAAACAAGTCAATATGCCCCTGCCTTCCTATCTAGCCAATCTGCCTACCCAAGTATTTTCTGTAAATTTAGTATAAATTTAAAAGGTTTAAGGGCATGCAGTTGTATCATCATTTTTAAGGCAGCCAAATTAATTCTTTCATGCAGTGCTTGAACCTAATGGAGATTGACTGTCCTGTTTTCCTATTGTAATGATGTGTACCAAGTCGAAAATGAAGATGTTGGAGGATAAAAAATAGTGCTGTGGCTGCTATTGATTAGCTGTCTTGTTTGCTTCATTGTTCAGGCTCTGTTGGCCTCTTGGGCAGAAGGACACCCAAGTATAACATCCCTGACATTTTCCTGAAAAGATGCATGCCTTAAAAGTGACAGCCTTACTTAAAAAATACAGTTTTGATGTATAAATGCGGTAGTTTTACCTGAAAGGATTCTGATGGATTAGAGCAGACAAAGAGAAAGATTTCTGAAACATACCTCAGGTCAGCCTTGTATTGAGAATAGATTTAATAGCAAGTGTCTTACATGATGATGACACTTCTAGTGTCTCTGCATTTCCATGTATGTGGGAATGAGTGAGAAAAGCGGAGTTTATCTTCAAAGACAGAGCGATTAGGTTATTCTGACTAATGTGCTCAAGTTTCATTAAAGGCTTTGAGTGGTCATGAATTCCAGACAACTTGACTGTGTGCGCTGAAGAAGAAAAGTGGCCCTTGAACTGGCACATAATTTTGTCAAAAATACTGCCTGTATTTTTAAAAGTCTCTGTATAAATTGTTTTTTACAGCCTTCAGGCAGTGGGCTATTTGGTATCATTTTGTTTATTCTCTTGCCTGTTTTTCATGCAAAATATTTAGTACAAGAATCACGTAATTAAATTTGTAAAAACAATTACTCTTAATTGCATACATATGAATTTAATACCACATGAGTGTATATATTCAGATATGGCTCTTGCTTATACAGAAAAACAACTCATAATTTACTTAACTCTCTGTCAAGGTATTTAAAGGAGTCAAGTACACTAAGTGATTTCATGCATCACCTTTAATGAAATGCAGAAACATATGAGCATGACTGTAGGACTGGGTTGCAGCCAAAGCTAGAAATGCCTCTGCTTTTATCAGTGTTGTGTTAAAAAGGGCCAGATTCTGCCACGTGTACTGTCATGTCTGGGAGAAAATGGATTTTCCCCATGAATGACCTGTCACTCAACAGGGGTGGAGATATTAGAGACTCAGTTTGCTAATGGCTTTGTGGCAAAACTGTGCTTTTTATTAAATCATGTAACTAC
This sequence comes from Cnemophilus loriae, assembly GCA_013397755.1. Classification (NCBI taxonomy): domain Eukaryota; kingdom Metazoa; phylum Chordata; class Aves; order Passeriformes; family Corvidae; genus Cnemophilus; species Cnemophilus loriae. Next base: position 2,401,340 of record VZTF01002826.1, on the reverse strand, counting down.
TTTGCAAAAACCTGGGTAGTCAGGCAGTAAGTGGAAATCAGCCAGGAAAAAAAATGAGGTTTGTGATGTACTTCAGCTGGAGGTATTGTAGCAGCTATGTGACTCTTCCTCTCATCCTGTGCACCTGAGAGCAAGCCTGGGTACTGACTGCTTCTCTTTGATTCATGCTTTATGAGGGTCCTGCCTTCACAGAGCACATCTAGCCCTGCCAGTTTCTTGGCTTGGTGTGTCTCGTCTCCTGGTTCACGGCAAGGTATTTTCATTCTGCTCTTGCAAACCCCCCTCACAAAGACCACCGGCAACCTCAGCCCATTTCTTATCTACCAGATCAAAGTTACATTTCTTCTTTTCCCCCTCAAAGCCACCGAGAAGCTTGTTCCTGTCCTCGTCTTCTCTTGTCCCTGGTGAGCTGAATTCCCTGCTCCAGTGGGGACACTGTCTGCTGCCCTTCTACCTGTCACCATGGACAATGGAGCTCTGATGAAATGACCCTCAAGGTCACACCTCTTTCCTTATTCAGGATCTCCGGGGAATTCACCTAGCCTGCAGCATCCACTGAAGATGTTTATTTATTAAAATTAAGCTCTAGAAAGGCTGACAAATCCAAGCCATTCCGCAGTCCACTCAGTCCTCTGGTATGTTTTGTTCCTCTCCGTGCATGGTGTTCCTTGAGTCCATTTTAATGGCAAAATATTTTGGGGACAGAACCTGCTTCTTGCCTTCTGCCTACTTCTCTGTTTTGAACAAAATTACTTGAAAATGAAGTCCTCAGAACTAAAAGAGCAGCTCAGTTTTGGCAATGGCAATCTTAATGACAATCTTAATTTTCTTCCCATGCACTGTGATTTGATATTTCATTACATGGTCATGAACTATTTCTCAAATAATGCAGCATAATTTTTTTTGGCTGAACTGTGAATCATTAGAAACATATTTGTAGAATCTTACAAGCATTACTGTGCACATATGCATTCATACAATTACTCAACATATGGAAAATCTTCAGTAAAGTGTAGATACAGTGAAAATGGCATGTATAGACAGAAAGCATATTAAAATTATTTCAAGGAATATATTATCAGGTGTAATTTATCACTGAATTAAGTACAGGCATGTTACTTGAAGCAGAATCCATGTTTTTAATTCTGTGAGGACTTGTTTCAAAACGTGCAAGTAAAGGTTGGAAAAGTGAGGAGAGTACAATGTCAACTGTAGTAAGGAAAAAAGGGTCATCTGACATATTCAATGTTCATTTGCATCCTTCAGCACTCTCCAAATCTATTTCTTCTTCAGCATTCAAATTTTACCCATTCTTGACGGGTTTTGTTTCTAACTCCTTTGTGCTCTACAAGGATATTTGGAGGAGGTTTGTGACTTCCGGGACAGCAAAATCTACTAAACACACTATATAAAGGATTTTTTTCTTCTCACTCCTTCTCTTTTCTACCCAATTCCCTTTGTAATAGTAATTTTTGGAGTCTGTACAGTCTAGAAAACCCTCAAGTGAAATGGAGGAGCCATAGCTAATGCTGCCGGAGTCAGACTTACAAACAGCTCCCATGTCACAAGCAGCAGCAAATGAAACCAGCTGAGGAACAGGACACACGAGCTCAGGGAAGATGGGAGCGTTTTCCACAGATAAGCTTAATTCTGCTACTTCCTTCTTGTTTTGATCTATTTCACTTCCATCATTGTTGCCAACGTTGTAATCGACAACAAGATGAATCCTGCATAACACGATTCTGTCATGGAATCCTCCACTTGGTCCACTCTTTGTCAGGACCATACCTGGGCCCCAAGTGACAGCACTTATTTTAGGGCGTGTTTTAAATGGCTGCAGGTGCCAAGGAAGAGCAGAAGTTGTAAGTTCTGTGCAGCACCGATGGCTAACCTTCCCATAGCCTCTCCATCTGTGCAGGAAGCATTGAGGCTTCAGCGATACTGAAAAAAGCCAGGATCTTTGGGAGCAAGTCTCAAGGGCAGATAGGTCAGTTCTATTAACTTTTCTTTTGTTGCTATTTCTGTTAGATTTTAAAAATCAAATGAACACTGATTAAAATACGAAAAGAAAAGAAAAGAAAAGAAAAGAAAAGAAAAGAAAAGAAAAGAAAAGAAAAGAAAAGAAAAGAAAAGAAAAGAAAAGAAAAGAAAAGAAAAGAAAAGAAAAGAAAAGAAAAGAAAAGATCTGTTTCATCCTGTTCTTTTCTAAGTTTGCCATTAAAATAGTGGTATTGTGGATGAGCTTTAAAATAGTGAATCTACAGTATTCTTAAAATACCATAATGAAATGCACTGTTTTCTGGCTGATAGAGAGTCAGAGTAAAGAGTTTTTATTTTTTATTTTCTCTTTTCTGGCTTCTCAGGGGTACTAAAGTCTAACAGGAAGATTTTTCTGGAGTCTCTGTAGCTTTGTGCTTCGATTTTGGACAGCTGGCTGGAAAGACTCTAATTTCACGCAGTATATAGGGTCCAAGGATCTGTGTTTTGACTGTAGAGTAAAAAAAATAGGTAGTAAGAGGCACTTAAATACATCAGTGTCCATGAAAAGTGTAATTAGTAAAAATACAGGTAGCGTACCTGGGTGTATCATATGTGCACAAGGATGTGAAAGGCAGGCTTTTCATCTAGTAGTTAGTCTCGAGTTTAAAGATTAGTTGAGCAAAGTATAAACTCAGATAGCTGCTGCATCATGCGACTCTTTGCGACATGTTGAGTATGTTTGAAGTATCTTCAAAGATATTTTCAGCTTCTGCAGCTTATTCTGCAGGCACAAAGTCTTTACTTAATTTGTAAATTACTGTCTTCATGTATAAATTACTATACTGTATGCATTTATTTTAATCAATCACTGCAGTTGTGAATGCCAGTCTGATTTCTGAATCAGCACTCAAAGATAAATGATAGATGGTTTATTAAGCTCTCTCAGCTAGGGTTCATGATGCTTAATTTTCTTAAGTGATAATATTTCATGCCATAATACTGATCTTTTTTTATTCTTCTTTCTGCTTAGTGGAGTTTAACCTAATTACATGTATGGTCTCTTTAACAGTTGCAGTATGGAGCCTTCGCTGAACTTTCATAAATCACCATTTTAACTTTTTCAGAAGAAACCCTTCAAAAGGTCACCTGTCATCAAAGATATTCTAGCTAAAAGTTGTTACACTTAACCCCGTCTCTAAGCTCTCTTAACTCAATTACACCAATGCATCACTCATCTCTCTTTGGGCTTGCAATAAAAGGAGTATTGGTCTAGGGCCATTTTTTGGATCCCTGGCAGCAAGACACCATACATGTACTTACCTCTTTCACAGCTGGATGGTTTCATTGTAACCCCTGGTGTCTCGCTCCAACATTTCGACCTCATAAAAGCGTAATATCATTGAATGCTGAGATTTTATGTAATTTATTCTGAAGATTGTGGGTTTTAAATTTTATATATGCAGTTTAACAACAGCATTCTTATCATCAGGCCAACTTTGCTTTCTCTGTTAATACTTTCATCTTCATTTTGTATACACAGAAACATATATAGACCCAAATTAAGCTGAAGATGATTTTCAGAAGCATTAGAGGAAGGGAAAGAGAAGGGAAGAGGCAGAGAACAAGATAACTGAAGACTAATCATACCAAAACCAGACATGCTTTTGCTGTGTTTTTTTCCATTCCTGTTATATTTTTGTTTGGATTGGCTCCAGGGAAGCCCTGTTCCTTGTCGCTCTTGTTGTTGTGTGTGTGCTCATGCATAAATTCAGGTCAAGTATGAAACTTCTTTTCTGCATTCCTGGTAAGAATGCGTAATATCCTTATCAACAGATAACAAGAAATCTGAACTAATTTAGCTCATGACCCTGGCTTCCTTTTTTTTTTCTGCCATTAGCAAAAATACAGTGTTTGCTTAGTTGTTAATGTATTCAGTTCAGTAAATTAGAGCTGCTTGAAATTTCTGCTAATCCTTTTCCATTGAGGGTTTCCCTGTACTAAGTGACGCTGAATAAAACAAAAACCACATGCATGCACAGGTTTCTGAGATTTTCTGGATCAAATATAATTTAAGGAGAAAAACATTTTTAAATGAGGTGTTGTGGTTTTGTTTTCTTTTTTTGTTTGTTTGTTTGTTTTGAGGTGTTTTTTTTTTGTTTTAATTACTGTACCAAAAGCAGCAATGAATAAACAGTGTTTACTGAAAATATGCTTTGCTTGAACTTGGTCATTAAAGCATACAAGGGCTGAGGGGTTATTTTGCAATGAAAGAATGGACCAATATATAAGGATAAAAGTAGGAAAAAGGTTTAACACACAGCACAAAGATGTTTTTGAATGAATCAGTCTTTGCTATTTAATTTACATTTTGAGGGCTCATTAGGATGATGAATGACACTGCTGGAGAATAAAACATACTTCCTGAACAAAAGAAAATCTCTGTAGCCTAATAACATTTTATGCCAGCACTTACATTTGTCAGAAGTGGATGCTATTTATCCCTATGATTATTTAAAAATCATTTTTATTGTCCTTTGTGCTGTGTCCTCTTCTGGGAATTTTAATTCAGAGTTTGACACCTACTTATTAACTTCCATGAAGTATGGAGTACAAAGGCTTATACTATATAAATGATTCTAACCAGCCATGTTTATATTGCTCAGAGCTGTATACAAATTAGCTGAGTTTGGACTCATTTCCCTCAGAAATGGAAAAAAAAAAAATTGAGTTGTGTAACCTTTACCACCTCAGCAAAGTAAATGTGAGTTGAGCATGGCTGACCTGGGCTTACCAGGATATGGCAGTGAGTCAAAAGAGCAAAGAGAAGACATTTATGGCATTAATGCCATGAATTAGGAATCTCTGTGAGTTGAGAACACTCTATTCCATGTCTTCTCCTTCCTCCTCTGGAAGGATGAGGGTTCAGTAGGAGTGCTAATGTTTCGAACTTCAAGCCCATCTACGCCTTAATCAGTAAATAATTACTTGCTGTCTTTTCTTCTTCTGTGCTTATACATGCCTATCCTCTAGAGTCAAAGGTATGCAAATACCAGAAAACAGACTATCTCTGGAAAAATGTCAAAATATTTTGGTAAATTATACACTATTATAATAATTGTATTTTTATGGTTTGTCTCAGAAGACACACTGCTTTTGTATCAAATGTTAGACTTTAGACCCCTATTGAGCACAAATTATCCTTTCACCTACTTTCCTTCTTCCATTCTCCCTGTAGCAGATCTGCTCAGCAGCAGTGATATCCAACCTTAAGAGGGAAACAAGTCAAAGATTTCGTTTGCCTTGCTGGGGGCGTGCACTTGTTACTCAGTTAACTTTTTGTGAGAGAGTGTAAAACAAGATGACATACAGATTTGTGTGGTCATTATGACAGGACATGGGAATGTTTGTTTTCCTTCCCTTTTCCAAAGCCATCCTCTATGCCTTTCAAGAAGTCCAGCTGTCACTAAAGCAGGTATCAGTGTGCAAGAAAAAGTATTTTCTTACATCTAATTCTAGCGTTTCAGATTGAATTTTGAGGTAGTGCTAATCTGGAACATGAGATCCCAAATTTAGCTATCATTTTTATTTCTGAAGAAATTGCTCATCAGCCACCGATATATTCTGCAGCTTTTAGCTGTTTCATATTTTGTGGGCAAATAAATTATGGGAACATTTTGTAACACCATGTGCAGGTGTTACACAACTGTGTGCAGGTAATGGGTGAGCAGACAGGAACATTTGGCTACTTTTCCTCCCCAAATGTGGTAGAGGTGTTTCTGGGCATCAGTGGCAAACTGCTGTTTGGAGAGCTCCTACGGAGTTCTTGCAAACCTCCTCCCCTTGGCTGGACCCAGGTGCTGTGAGTGAAAGCCCTGGGAATACTGCTCCAGCATGCACTGTGCTCTGGTTCCCGTCTTGTGAAGGTCTGAGCCTGGGAAAGCTTGATGTCTGCAAGCTTGATTTTGAAAAGCTGAGATCTTGTGGACAGGCCTTGTGTTTGTTTTCAGGATACCCATTGTAGATTTTTAAGAGTGTGTGTGTGTGCGGGTGTGGGTGTGGGTGTGTTAGAGTTTGTTAGAACTTCTCTTGTTTCACGTGGTACTGTAATTTTCAGAGGGAGTTGCATTCTGCCTACCTAAGATGCTACCAACCCTTCATGCTGCACAATGTACTCTTTGTTACCCTTCCTAAAAATATATCGTGTTGCCCATACAGAACTGTAGCCATATTCTTGTATTTAAAGTACTATATACCAGTATATAGCTAGATTGTGAAGTTCTATGCAAGTCTTCATGGTAATATGCATGCATGCAAAATGCAGATTATTGCAGGCTATTTTCAGTCAAGACATCTGTTTAACGTTTTTGTTGGTGACATGGGCAGTGGGACTGAGTGTACCCTCAGCAAGTTTGCTGACAACACCAAGCTGGCAGCAATGTGCTGGAGTGAAGGGATGCCATCCAAAAGAACCTTGACAGGCTTGAGAGGTGGGCCTATGCAAACTTGGGTCAGGGCAATCCCAAGCACAACTACAGGTGAAGGGATGAATGAATTGACAGCAGCTCTGAGGAGAAGGACTTGGGGGAGTTGGTTGGCAGGAAGTTCAACGTGACCCGGCAATGTGAGCTTGCAGCCCAGGAAGCCAATTGTATCCTGGGCTGCATCCAATGCAGTGTGGCCAGCAGGGCAAGGGAGGGTATTCTGCCCCTTTAGCAATCCCAAGCACAACTACAGGTGAAGGGATGAATGAATTGACAGCAGCTCTGAGGAGAAGGACTTGGGGGTGTTGGTTGGCAGGAAGTTCAACGTGACCCGGCAATGTGAGCTTGCAGCCCAGGAAGCCAATTGTATCCTGGGCTGCATCCAATGCAGTGTGGCCAGCAGGGCAAGGGAGGGTATTCTGCCCCTTTACTCTACTCTGGTGAGACCTCACCTGCAGTGCTGCATCCAGCTCTGGGGTCCCCAGCACAAGAAAGACATGGACCTGTTGGAGCAAGTCCAGAGGAGGGCCACGGTGATCAGAGGGCTGGCTGTGATTCTGTGATTCAATCTTTTCCATCTGATCAAATAGCAGGATATACCACTTCCAAAAGTCGCATCTTTTGTGTTGGTAGCTTTGACTGAGCTCTGAACCCTAATGAGACACAGTGGTTGACTTTGGGTGGGTTCAGACGGCAGTCTTTGCTGTGGTTAGTCCTTCTGCAGGCTGAGAGGTCTGATGCACAGGTGGGCACAGATGAAGAGCTTCTGTCTCTGCTGTAGAGATCCATCAACTGTTTATGCAAATTGCCAAAATCAGTGCTAGTTTATTTTAATATGCTAGACAGTAAACTGTAGCAATTCAGCAGCTGCTATGCAAGCAGGGGCCTCTGAGAGAGTATCGGTACAGAGAGATAAGAATGGAAATGTAGGCTTGGCTTCTGTCTCGGTTTGCTGCTTTTTTCTTCTTTAGCTTAGAGGTACAGTTATTCTGGGTAGCAAATGAACCTCTATCACACCTTTTCAAAGGCAGTGGTTTGATTTTGCAATTATTTTCTAGGAATGAGCAATCTCATTGTATTGTGAATTTATATGTAGGTGCTGTCAACAAGGCAGCTGGGGCAGAGTGAGGGGTAACTGTCACCCTACAGAGCTGGAGACCTGTGTGGGTGATCTGTGCAGATGGGCTGCTGTGTCTATACAGTCTCCAGGGATAAAGTGATACAGGTATTCAGCCCTTAACTGTTGACTGTTTTCCTCACTGCAGGTATTTGAAATCCCATTGTGTTTCTAGTATAAATATATATAAAATTTATAGTAGGCAGGAGCTGCTCTATAGTGGGATTTTCCCAGTAACCCGCTAAGGCAGAGGCAACAGTGACCAGCCAGTTCTTGACTGCCAGGTTTGTGCCTTCCCCTGCACAGAAACAGTTAAAAGCCTTTGCCTGCAACCCTGGGTAGAGTATCTTGTTTCATAGCTATATTTCTCCAGCAGAAAGAATTATGAAAAAGGTAGGATTTTGCCAAGAACGTTTTATTCTGTTCCTCAGAAAATACCTGTTGCTGCAAATGGTACAGGACAATTCATGTTCTGGAGTGGCTTCCCCATCTTCTGCCTGCCCTAATATATAACTGGGCTACAAGGGACTTGGAGTGACATCTGCATATAAAACATTCAGGAAATGCTACTGGAAGTATGGCTGGGAAAAGGGAGCCAGAAAGCTTAAGGAAGCCTTTAGAATATATGTAGCCTTTTACATCTTCATTTTTCTCTGGTGTCCTTACGTGACAACATGGGCACACAAGTGAAAATCAGGGCCCAAGTGTCGTTTTGCCTTTCCCTCCTCTCCAAGAAGAACCAGGACCTGAAACTCCAAACCCTTTGGCAGATAGTTAATTCTCAGGAGAATGAGCCACTCATCATTCACTTCATAAACTAACAAATAAATAAAAGATACAAGGATCTGATCTGTTTAATATGCACTCTCTAAAAAAACCAGAGTGCAGACTAAACATAGTAATCTGATGATTACAAATTATTCAGTCCTATAAACAAAGCATGACAATTGATGACAATGTGGTATCATATATCATAAATGCAGAGCATCCTCTCTCATCCATAACAAATAATTTGGAGTATTTCAAACCCATAACAAATATATTTAATGTAGCTCACTGTAAAACAATGTGTGTTTCTCTGTTTCTAATGCTATATTCAAAAGCCAGCCAAGAGCTTTTTGTGTTTTATTCATTATATTCATTTATGCTGCCAATTCTAGTTACTATTCTAGTATTCTGATTTGAAAAATCAAAATTTAATGTATTTCAAGCAAAAATTAATGCATATGTGTCTTCAAATTATAGGAGATGGTTTCTAAAGTAAATTATGAGACCATAATATAATTCCTGAGTTTCAGATAGATTTTTATCTTGCTAGTTAAAGTATTGATCACAACCCTTGCATTCTATTGGTAGCTTTTTATGCGAGGCAAATCAGCTGCCATTGTTACCAATGCTGAAAATCTCCCTGAGTAACCCATGATAGGTTTATTACATAGGAAGCTTTGATCCTCAGGACTCAACTAAGATATTCAAAGTTCTTGTAAAGGTGTCTTAGAGACTGTGATACAAATTCAGATGTCTGCTGTCAAACGACTCCTATTCAGCAAACCCCTGTGAGCCACCTTTGAAAGTGAAACAGCAAGATGACACCATTCATAGCTTGGCTTTTGGAGAGTCTTTGTGCTCCCCTGCCTTTTGGTACCTGACAACTTGTTCCAGGCCCTATCAAAGTTGCATAACAGAATTTGTAAAAAGTGACACAGAAGGGTTTAATGTGTTGAGAACAAATAACTTCTTTGTTGATATCCACTGCCAGATCAAAGAGACTGAGGGTAATAGGCCCAGGACTGCATTACCTTCAGTTACACTGGGGAACAAAAGAATAAAATAAAACAGCAAAAGGCAGCAGAGAACAATAAAAAAGGGAAAATATTAACAAGTTTAAAGGATTCAACGCCCTGAAACATGAATAAAAGCCACAGAAATAAATTCATCAAGATCACATAACAACAGGGAAGCATGTGGCTTCTCAGCTCAAAGGCTCTCCAAATGCACTCCTGTTTTTTGTATGTGTTGTTATAATTCAGGGTGCCACAAGACCTGCCATTTTCAACAGGGACAGAGAGCTGGCTCTGCTGCTCACAAATGCAGATTTGTTGTACTTGACCTAGATGGAAATGTCTGTAAGCAGTATTAGGGATTTTCCCTCCATTTAGCTTCCATTTAAAATGAAATGGGGCTACATTGAACATTTCTTTTCTCCAAAGACAAAATAACCTGTTTTTAAGTAGAGGATTGTTCAAAAAGAAAAAAAAAAGTGGAAATCCAAGGGGCTTTTTGAAGCTTTCCAGTGAAAGTTTTGGAAATCAAGCCAAACCAAACCTAAGGGCAACATAACCTTTCTGTGAAAACTCGCAAACCCCTTTAAGACATGGTGGTCCATTAGCTGTGTGAGAGAGTTCAATGCCAGCAGGTGGGAAATGTGTGCTTACTGGAAGGATAAGCATACTTTTCCAGATAGAAAATCTGGGAAAGCTGAGGCTGGTTTTCCTTTCTTCTTTCTTTCCATATGTTGCTGTTACTTGTAACAGTGACAGCAGAAAGAAAATCAGAAAGCATTGTAACATTCAGAGGCAATATCCCCTTTAAAAGTGGTTAACTTGAGAATATATGAAAAGAAAAGTGAAAGCCAAAAGAAAAAGAACTAGGATCATTTAAAACCAACCTGTTGTCCTCCAAGACCAAAGGATCAGAGTGGCTTCCATAAAAAAACATTAACAAGTACCATACAGCTACTTGGGAACCTGCAACCCTTCCCCAAACCTGGGACATCATTTATTCTCCTGCTCCTGGTCTTTGTGATTGCCCAAAAAGTAGGGTGCTGTCATGGAGCCCACAAGAAAGCAGGGACAAGTGCTGGGAAGCTGCCACTCCTTGGGACAGATGGTTTTACAGGTGTGAAGATATCTTAACTCTGGAGGTAAGGGGGCATAGGATAGTGCCTGGCTCCTGCCTAGCTCCCAGCAAAGAGGACTGATATGGGCCTGCAGTGAATCAGTGGTAAAAAAAAATTTTTCAGTGGGATTTGGGAAAGAGAAGGCAGGAAAAATAAGGAAGGTGTTTCTCTATTCTGCAACTTTATAAATTTCCTGGATTTATTGATTCCCATATTAAGGCTACTATTGATAAGATTTGACACTTGTTTGGTTAGTTTGGGCATTTCCAGGAAACTTCTGCAGAGTTTTTTTGTGTGGCATGTACATACATACATGCATGTATATGTATACCCTGGTATATATATTTATACCTTGCTGTATACATGGTGTCATGTATGTTCTTAACTGGAAGGAACTTACATCTGTGAGCTCTTAAGACATGCAGCCCTGACATTTTAGTTGAAATGTTATGTGTCCTATTAACTGCAATACCTTTAGAAAGTACTGGTTTCAGTAGTTTTGCAGTGAATGTCTTCCCATCAGTCTGTCAGTGACCACAGCATGGCTGGATTTTTCTTTTGACTTTCAGGAATGCTGAAAGCACAATAAAACTCTGCCGAGGTTTTCACTGCAGCTTGAAGAACTGTGCTATTTATCAGCTTCCGTGTGGATTTTAAGAGAATCCACCGAGCTGACCAGAGGCATCAGTGGATGGATTTAAAGATGCAGGTGCATACAATTGTTTTCCTTCATTGATAACGCTTTGGGTTTTCAATAGCAAATTATAACCGTCTTGGGCAAATAAGTGTCCAAGTCATAATTGCCATGACCAGAATATGGTTTTTTGCATTCTTAGCAATGAGACTGAGCTATCATTGTCGAAAGCATGTAAGGCTCTCTTCCTTACACATAATAGGCTCTTTTTTTTTAAACTCCCAATTCTGATCCATATATTCTGTGAAGCAGTTGTATTCTGTGCAAGTCAGGGAAAGCAGTGCAGTGTAAGTGTTCTGAATCGCAATCCAAAAAGGAAAGGATATATGCATCACCTATGCCCAGGCAAGGTAGAAAAATGATGTAGCTCTGGATTTGCGAATAGGTTATTTGATTCTGCTGGCTTTATCACCAGATGCTCACTAGTCAGACCTGCTCAGCCAAGGGTTCTTGATGTTCGTTGCCCTCACAATAGCAGTTATAGTGAAAGGTTGAGATTTCTTTTCCTGGGGAGGAGATACTGTCAAAGCCAAAACTGTCAGATTTTGGTGACATCCTTAGACTAGCAAAAGCCGTTAGCAGAAAGCCTCTGGTCTCCAGATCATGGGGGTTTTTATCTGTTGAGTTTAGATCAGGTCTCAGTCTCTAAAACTGAGAAGCCTACTGTCAGCATTAGGGATTAATGAAAGGTTGTTTCTCCCCAGGAAAGTATTTTCATCTCTGTGTGTTATGGGAAATAATCCAGTGTTACCTTCTGGAGATACAGGCTGCTGCTCAGTGTTTCAGGCTTTTGGCTGCCGCTTGAAGATCCTGTAATCCTCTTTTAGGCCTCTGTGAATGCCTTTGGTCTTAACCTTTGAAGGAGGTATTGGGTAGAGTGACATCCTTGTTACCCATCATGACAGAAAACACCCTTGTGTCCTTTGTCCTGTCCCCAGCTTTGTTAACAGGATGGTCATCCAGATTTTTGGTAGCATTTCAGTGTTAATATCTTTCCTTTAGACTTTGTAGAGATGTTGTTTGGATGATGATTTTTATTAAATGTTGAATTTCTCGTGCAAGGTTCCATTTCTTATGGCCTCCACCACTGCCCAAAGGGTAGATTTTTTTTCTCCATGTGATGTTTCTAAAGAGATGTAAATAGGCTTTAAGGAACACCTGGTAGATGTTCCTCTTTCCATCAGCACTCATGTACAGGGGCTTTCTTCCACTGGGGGCCTTGTGTGGGAAAGATTTCTCCAGAGCTTTGTACTGTAAAACCTTCTATCTGTAAGAGGTTTAACCCTTTCTGAGCAACGGTTTGTAATCACATAACCTTTAGCTCAGTGGAATGAATACTAATTATCATTTATAAACAGTTCCTCTCATTATGCGCCTATTTATGGCATCTTTTATAGCTTGCTAATTACAAGCACACAAAACAGAAATGTTTGGAGTTAAATAATGTAAACAGGGATGTAATTGATTTTCATGTTGAATAGTTTTTATTGATTTATCGTTAATTAACACTTTTAAAGGATCTCTTGGCAAAGTAATCCATTTAATTTATTAAGTATTGTACTAGCTGATGCTAAATTCGTGTTAAAATTCACAAAAATATCAACAGTTCTATAATATCTGTTTTTCCAGCTGTTGCTGTTATACAGATGTTATATATTCTCCCCAAACAAATACAGACAATATATTAAATGCAATCGATCAGGCTCAGTCCAGGTCCCAGCCGACAAATGCCCACATCACTAAAAACATCACATTTCGGTTGACACTAATTGGCCATCTGTGCAGAGAAGGAGGACAGGCATCTAACGGGGAGAAAAGCTGATCTCAGTCAGTCTCACGGCAGGGTCCTTGGGTGGGCTGTTGAAGGACTGCACGGGCTGAGGCAAGAAGCCCGCTACTCGACTAAAAAGCCTTTCGTGCTGCAAAACCAAAAGACCCTGGTGTCCATAATGGAAATTTTCTGACAAATAGACCACTGCGTCAAGCAGCAGTCACTTGATGTGTTTTGGGCATGCATATAGTGCTGCAGAAAATGTAGTATGCTGAAGACTTTTCCAGAGGTCCTCAGTGGCTTTTTCCAGTTTTTTGGTGGAAAGCAGGGACGGTGGAGTCCAGTCAGGGGGGTTTTGACAGCATTTTCATATATGCTAGTTACATTCCTCTCCTGCTGACTTTTCTGAAAGTGACTTACTCAGCACCTCCCCAGGATCAAGCATCTAGCAAGGAGTAAAATTGCAAGTTGCAATCTTCATTATCACCAGCCCATTATATTTTTCAAATGGGTAGTAAGAGAATGTAGTCACATCAGGCCCTGTTTTTTCATTAGTGAAGAAAAACATTAATATACTGTGACATAGTATTGATTTGATACAATCAATCTTCCCCAATAACAATAAAACCTTTATATTTTATTAATAGAACAATGCAGTTCATCTCCATTACAGCTCCACTTTATTGTTCTGGGTCACGGTGTAATTCTGGCATGTTTGGAATTTTATTTTTATTAATATAATGTAAAAGCCTGTAAAATCACTCCACTGATCTGCCAGTAGTTTTCATTTGAGGCTCCCAAGCGTCTTTTACTAGATGAAATGCTACCGGTGCAGCTCCGGTCATTGATTGTTCGATGACCCTTAGGGCTGGAGAGAGTCGGGAGGGTTAAGAAGGGTTCTTGGCCTTTAATTGTCTTGATTTTTTTGTGGTGCGGACACTGAGACTTGCACTCAGACCCTCTCATCAGTTTGATGACCTCTCAACACATGGCCAGACCTAGCCCTTCCAAATCTGCTCCAAACTGGTCTGTAGGAGCCTAAGCTCTGCTGAAGCTCCCGGCAGCCATCCAGATGGCAGCCCTTCAGCATCATTTCACTTTCTGACCCTGGCTTTTCAACACTTACTTCAGGCCAGGCACTACATGGACAGGAGATGTCTCAAGCTCTGGGACAGGCCATGGGCAGGTTTTGGAGGAGTTACGCTCTAACATCATTTCCCTGCTCTTTTAAAAACAATACAGTATGGTGAGTGTCTTTACTTACACATCCACAGTACATGCATCTTCACCTAGCACCAACCTGAACCTCAGGTCTGCAGATAAGGCCAGCACACCCTAAAGCTTGTGATACTCTGGATTATGGCTCTATGAACTCCTTTCTCGTCTTTCTTCTGGAGGGTCTTGCTCTCCAAATGTTGCTGTTCTGCCTCAGTTGTGGGGGAGCTGCTGAGCACATTGCTCTGGGAGAGTGACATTCATCAAGAGTGAAATGGGCTCTTGCTTCTCTTTCCTAGTGTGCACGGCAAGTCTATTGGATCATTTGGCATTTCTCTCTATCTACAGATATTTTGGACTCATCTTCTTTGATTAGCCAGAACATATTCCTGTTCTTGGTACAAGACTAGGGTGTCATAATATTCCAGTTGCAGTGAGGCTCCCAATTAGTACAGCAAGATACTTTCATTAAAGCAAAGCTGGATGACTTTCATCACTTGCTCTTTTTTTTTTTTTTTTAATAAAATCTTTTTTAAACCGACTCCTCTTCCCTTTTGAACCAAGAACAGTGTTGCAAGATCCCTTGGTAGGAAAAATAATCCCCATAAAAAATATGATGGCTCCATTTCAAAAGAGTTGGGTTTATTAAAGGTAACAGTTTATTACCAGTGTGTGTGAAATAGATGGATTTAATGACTTTAATTAGTGCAACACTCTCTGACACAGACCTTGAGGAGAATTTAGCTCTTCTTTCCTATCTCCCTCCTGCACTTCTCTGTGTCTAAAGAAGTGTCAGCAATTCCTCATAGTAAAAATGAAACAGCTCCTACTAACAGCAAAGCACAGGAGAAAACTACTGTATCAACAGACCACAGCCACTGGCATTCCAATTAGTGGTAAGGCATAGCATGAGTGCAAAGTAAAGCTTTCAAATATCAGGAACAGAAAATCAAGCTTCCTGAGCTGTCTCTTTATGCCTCTTCCCTTGGTGTAACCCTACACAGCTCAGCCCTGCTTGCCTGCATCCTCAGGGAGAGATTAGGAGAGATGGTGCCTTCTTCACTGAAGGCACAAGCATTACTAATGCCGGCAGGTGAAATGAGGATGACTACAGTGTGCCATGGCTCCCTGAAGTCTATCCCTCTAAAGGCAGGTGGAAACATTGCTGGTAGGTCTCACATCACCCATCAAGATCAAAATGCTGTCGTTGTTAAAGAGAGAGAAAAACCAAAAAAAAAAAAAGGTAAACACCATTTTAAATTCTGTTCTGGTTTTTCCTGCTCAGTCCTTTTTCTATGAGATGTCCCAGATCATCAGAACTGAAAATGTCTGCATCCATGTTGATTTTGACCAAGCCCATTTTCATTCTTGTTTGAAGAAAATGTTTCCTTAAAGAAAAAAATTCCCAAATTTGGAGAGAAACATTTGATATTTTGGTTAATGACTTCTTGATTTAGGCCGTATCTTATTCTATGATTACAGATTATATTTCTTAAACTTTGTCATTGAAGTATTTTGACCTGATCAAATTTTGATTTCTCAACTGAATTGAAGAATGCTTCTTAAAATTTAATTTTTAAAGTAACATAATTGTGATGGAACACAATTGCATTTTGAATGGGAGCATAGCCAAAGGGATAAAATCAACAAGTAGGTAGCCTGGCCCCAAGTCCCCATTCAGAATGAAAACATTACAAAAAGTGGGTATTTCATGAGGGGCAAAAAGGTAAGTTTTTAACTAGGTTGAGGTCTAATCTTTTTATCAGCCCACCTTTCCTGAGGTTCAAAGTCCTGCCTTTTCTCTCCAGAGCCATGTGGAATCAGTACAACCACTCCATAAAGAGCATTTTGGAGGATGTAACACATGTGAGGAAGTCGGTAACAAGTTAAGCCCTGAAAGTCTAAAAACCCTTCCTGAGCCTCTGCAAATGACATCTCCCCAAAATTCCTTTCCATAGCCTGGCTATATTACTGCAGAACCCCAGAAATCACATCTCCAGTCTCAGGCACAAAACCCTGTTAAATTCCAGCAAATTCCACAACTTGAATGTGTTAAGATCTCTTTAGAGAAATGATTGAAGGGAAACTTTGAGAGTAATGGCTCTCCTGAACCCAACAGGCAGAAGCCACACTTATGGATAAGTAAAAAGATAAGGAGTTTACTTCTTCATACTGGATATTCCTTTCTAGCAAATGGACTGCATAGAAAATGTTGTATACATGCATGTGCATGTGTGTATGTGTCGTGTGTGTTGCCTGGCAAAGAAGCATTTCTAATATGCTTTCAGATCAAGGCACATCAATGTGGAATTTTTTCCCCCTTTTTTCGTATTTTGTTTCATCATGGATTTAGGTCGTTGCCTGCCAACATTCGGTGCCTGAAGCTTCCCTTTAGGCCCCAGGGGAAATCCTGCAGCCCCGCAGTGAGCAGTGCTGTGCCGTGCCTGTGCAGCGACAGGCGTGGGGCAGACGTGGGGTGGCTGCTGTCACAACGCTGGTTGGAGGTGACACAACCAGCCTGGCTCCCACTAAGTGGAAGAGGATGAGTATGTACCTCAGACTTCTGGAGATCGTACTCATGCCTAATTGATACTGGAGACAAAATTCCAATAACTTCTGGACACTTTGTAAAAACGCCTAGCACAGTCCAAATAATGACAGCACCAACAGCTGCATCATAAAAATCTCTTGGGCTAAAATGGAAATAGATACTTGCAGAAGATTTTTCTTTCTTTCCTCAACATAAAGATTTGAAAGGAGGGAAAAGTATCACAAGAATGGCAATTCCTTTCAGAGAGCTTTCTTTATATATCTCCATGTGAATGCTCTTGGTAAGGGAAGAAAAAATAAAGTAACACTCGGAAATAAAATTTGTACAGAGGTAGCTTTTTTTGAAATGACATCCCGTTTCCCAAGAATTCGATGTAGCCTTTAGTCAGCCTCGTTTCTTCCAGTTCTCTGTGCTTTGCATGGTAATTAGCTGCTCGTGTTATCAGCAGCACGGCGCTCCCGGCTATTTCTTCAGCAGCCGCCGCCGTTATCCTCGGCGGCAGCTCCTCGCATCCTCCTGCCAGACCGCACGGCAGCCGCCCCTGTGTGCGGATGTTCGGCGTTCTGCAGGCTGTGCTGGCTGAGGGGCGGAGGTGATGGGCGCAGCATCGCAGGGGGAAGAGGCTGAGCCCACTTTCCCTGACAGCTCCCCAGGACTTGCCGGTATTTCGCTGATGGTCCACTGGAGGTTCAGCGAGGCAAGTTTGTTATGACAGATCGCAGAACAGAAACGGAGACAAACGAGACGGGTTCGTCAGTGTCGGAACAAACACGGAGGAGCAGCTCCTCAGCTTAGTTTGCAACAGCAGCCGCAAAAATCTTTATTTGGTTTTATTTTTTTTTTTTAAATAATTAAAACGTTTATAGCACAAGTGTCCTGTGGCTATTGAGAGGGTGGAGGGAGTGCTTTGCAGAGCCTGCCAGCACTGCTGACATCAGAATTACGCAGGGGCTGCGTCACACAGCCGGCACCAACGCAATAGTGCTCGGATGGGGAAGTCCACCCAAGCAAATAGCGTGTCAAGGGCTCTGTGCTGTTTGTTCCCTGCAGCTAATGCAATCCCTTCTTTTAATTCAGATCTCAAGAAACATTTACCAGCTTTTTTTAATTTATTTTTTTTAATTAAACTATGGCCACAAAGTTAAATCCAGGTTGCCAGGTTCCATGGCAGCGCAAGTTCCTCTGTAATGTCAGTAGAGATGTAGTGGATGTTCTAGAAAGTTTGATATCAACAGTAATGCTAAGATCTTTGCAAGTATTCAAAACAAAAATAAATTAAGAAATTTATGTTTGGCACTCAAAAGATGAAAAACCAAGAGGAAAATATAGAAATGGAGGGGATTTTCCCCACATATTATACCAGTTTTACATATCTTGTCTTTGCTTTTGTGCTTCCAGCTTATTTTTCACCCGTTGAAAGGCTGCATGATGATATTGAGAGAGAGATGGGAAAAGTTTTTTCTTCTTGCCCAGAGAGATGATGGGCTAGAAAGAAAAGCTAAAGTTTTGGTTTTGGGGTAACAGAAAGCAAAATTTCTTGCTGATGAGTATTTGCAGACTTATTTCACTACACTTCTAGGAGAGTTATTTAATTTTGTAACAGATGCTTGTTCCTAATCCTAGTCTGAAATAGCCTGTTGCCAAATTCACATTCAGTATTTTTATCCTCACAGAGAAATAGAGATCATCATTTTATCATATGTTCAATGTATTCTATACAGCATAAGATCATATGGTCATCTCATCCCTTCTTCTGTAAGATGGCAGTAGAGCAGAACAGAGAACTTAAGGACGGCAGGAAATTTGTTGCTCTGTAAACAAGGCACTCATGATGAGGGATTTGCACTCTCCACTGCTGTTAGTGGGAGAACAAGTGAACAGACTGGGGCTTGGGGAAGGAAAGGGAAAAAATAGATGGAAACCCACAAAGAAGAGACAAATAGCAATTATCTAATATTAATTTCTAAATTATTAAATATACAGAGATTGTTGTTTCTCTCCATCTTGCTAAGTTCACTTGCAACATGAACACCTGTCCTTCTGCTCCTGTGGCAGGAATATCACACATAGTGCTGTGCAGCTCCTCAGGGGCAGGGCTGAGGTCAGAACAAGGCTGTCTGCTCAGGGCAGCAGCTTCTCTTCAGCATCCATATATCAAATATGAGTAATTCTCCAAAGTCTGACTTCACCACATGTTTAGTACCCTTGCCTTTGAAATCAGCGGTGTAATTTGTAGTGAACTGTAAAGGTGATGGACTGTGTTTCACCAAGAAGAGTTAATGTGATTCCTTTGTTTAACAATCAAGGGCCATATTCAGCAAAGATTTAGCAGACAATAAAGCACATATGACTTTCCATGAATTGGCATGAAATAACAGCCACAAAAAATCAGAAAACATAAATCGTTCTTTTGCATATGCATGGCTGTTGCTCTCCTGACCTTGGTTACAGCTGGTGGGCTTCAAGCAGCTGAAGATCCAAACCTGCTCAGTCTGTCAGCTCAGACTGGGGAGTGGTGGTAAAAGTGTCCAGGATTCACACAAATTGGTCAGTGCAACCACTTGGCTTTAGTAGGCACAGAGGTATCCATTTTTGAAAATGCCTTGTGATTTTTTGGGTGCACAAATAAAGGTGTGGTAGATAACTCTGATTTCCAGGTGAGAAGAGTTCAGCTGTTTGGAAAAACAAATTGCTTTGATATATCTCCAGATGCACACCTGAGAATTCAGAGCATCCAGGTGATTTTTGAATATGAGAGGAAAAGACCAAGCTCACATCTGCTAGTTCTTTGGGTACAGTAATTATCAGATGGATTTTTTTTTCTATCCCCCTTACCCACATGGGAATACCTCAAGCCCCAGTCCCCTGATTCCTGAGTTAGTTCTGTTCTGCAAAAAAAATAAAGCCTTTCTCTAGGGGATTGTCAGGGAGTATGATGTGGTGAAGGAAATCCCCAGACACCTTGCTGGACGCTGCAGCCACCTGTATCTTTTGGAAAGTGGTAGGAGATGGGCACCCACTTGGCATCGGTACCTCCGTCCAAGCTGTGCCCTCTCTTCCCGGTTGTGCTGGGCAGCACGAGCAAACTGTGGGCAGAGGGCAGGCAGGAGGGAGTGGGGATATAAGTATGTGTCTCACACTGCCTCATCCTTGCTGGCAAAAGTTTGGGTCCCAGTGAACACCCAGGCTGAGCACGCAGGTGAGGCATTGTCTGGATGGTTCCTGCAGGGGAATAGCTGCCCTGCCAAATCTCTGATTTCCCCTCTCCAGAGTGGCTCTGGAGTGAGTCATAGTGCTTGGGAGAGTCAAATTCTTCTGCACCCTCAGTCCCACAATGTATGGGTGGGCTTAGAGTCGGCATTTTAGGAGATATACCTTCTCAGGCTGCTGTGCCCATGCTCAGTGTTGCTGCCTGTGTTGCGAGCTCTGCAGCTCTCCCTCGGCAGCACAGGGGCCTCTACCCTATACACCGCAAGGCTTTGCACACAGTGTCACTGCAGAGCTTTGCTGCACAAAGGATGTGGAGAGATGTTATTTATTTAATATAAATAAATGCACGTTGGATCCATGTACATGCAGTAACTGCTTTGCTTCTGCTTACTCATGTGCAGTAGAGCCAAAACTGCAGGAACCGCACCCAAAAGTGGTGTGAACAAAGTCCTAGGAATTTATACAAATATGTTGCAATCATATGTAAACACTGTAAATATTGCATCTTCCTGTGGTGGTGATGGGGAATAATTTGAGAATTTGAAGCAGTGCAGCTTTTCGGATGCTGGAAAGATTTGGCCTCATTTTGAAACTGTAATAGAGGTCGGAATATATTTCATGTGACAACCATGTCCTCAGACCTATTTGTTATTTCTTTTTAAAACATAAACAAACTGTCTTCTCATTTTGTTTACAGGACAGTGGAACAGGAGATAACAGCTGCATTGAAGAAATATTGCGGGTAGGAATCCTGAAAAATCTTTTTTTTCCAGTCCCATTTTGTTTGCTCTGAAAAGACAAGAAAATAACGAGAATATTGCAATTACTGCTGTTAAAATTTTCCTCTCTTAGATTGTCATCTTTCTAAGGAAAAAGTAGGCAAAATTATTTCCTCATGAAAAATAATTGAAAAATCTGTGAGAACAACCTTTCAAAGCCTGTGGATTTCACTGCTACTTTATGCCAGTACAGCTGACCTTCATGCATGGAGAAGCAGATAATGGGATAAATTATAAACTGAAATGTACAATGATGTTTCAGGTTTACAAACCATGCAAAGTGCATGTTTCCATTAATCATGACTGTCAAAAATCTTAATTTTGAAGGGAGGTCTAGGAAGGTCATTTTCCACCTGGATTTAATTATGTAATGTCATTATTTTCATTATGTCCATTATATAATGACAATGTGAAAAATCTGTAGTTATTTCCATATTTCATTATTATTTCTTTTATCTTAGTAATTTCTAGTTTATTTTCATGGAGCAAATTAATACATGTCCAGACAGATCTTGGCTTGAATCACCTTGGGTACTGATTATTTTCCGTGGCAGAAAAATTTATAAACAATGAAACTTTTCCAATATTTCAACTCATGTGGTTATTTTGGTTCTTTTTCAAAAATGATAATTCAGTAATTCACAATGCTTAAAAATCTGATGTAATCGTGATTGAAACACAGCGCAAGGTAGATGGAATGATAAAACCTCCCTATTACTGTATGTGCTTCTACCCCTTTGATATCCCACCACCCAAATATTTCCGATGATTTATAAACTACAGGGCTATAAATATTTGGTTTGGAGGTTAGTGCATTAAGCCTGTTGTTTCTAAAGGCATTTCTCCATTCTCCCTCAATATGTTAAATGCAGCTTTTAATTCGTAAACTGGACAAAGATTTTATGGAAGGGTAATGGTGATGTATTGCTTATGACTTCACTGGCAGAGTTTTTACTTAGCTAACATTTACAAAGTAGACCTTGTTAGGACTTAGGTGCATATTCAACAAGCCTTAGCCACAGTCTCTGCTGGTTTGTTACAAATTAGTAGCAGATATCATGAATTCATGATGCGGTATGAGGCTCAGGCTGCCCTTTTCATTCAAGGCTTTTAAAATTAACAATCAGAGAAACTGATCTTCCTCCTTTAGGTTCTGTAGTTTGGCTCGTGCAATTAAGCAAAAATGTAGAAGAGGCACAATTCCTTCCACAGAGAGGAAGATGGGTATGTAAGAGACCCCACTGAGAAGAAAAATGCACTGTATGACTAGAAGATAGTAAGATGCATCTCCAAAACAGTGAACACAGCTGCTGCTCCCTCTTGTTTTTCCTTTGGAATGTTCCTCAAGAAATACTTTTGTCGAACTTCATGATGGATAACCTTACCAATCTGCCCATCTTCCATGTCTGCAAACTTGGGCATCACTTTCTCTTCTGTACTTCCTTTGTGTCTCTGTGTCTAAGACTACACGTAAATCTTCCAGACTGTTACTCTGTATTTCTTTATTTCTGACTGAAGTGCTTTATTCTCCAGGGTGTAAGCCTTCGGTCCAAAATTCTCATTACACACTTTGATTGCTGCTACATCCTTTCCTAGTTTTTGACAAATGCAATGTTACCCACCTCCATTCATGCTGCTGCGCAGATCATTTTCCTAGCTTGACATCTTGCCCAGAGACATTTGTCTTTACATCTCACCACTGTCATCTCCTTCTCTATCACATCAAGTACAGCTATTTGTCTCTGATTTTAAGGCCTCCAGTCCATGCTAACATATTAAATCCCACTTTAGCTCACCTGGTGATGTCAAAATGTTGCTAAGTTTTACAGCAATTAATTTCTCCCATGCTTCCTATCAGATCTGGGAAGAACCTTGAAAACTTTACCAATCAGCTCTATAGCTACCTCCTAATTCTCTCTCAAGGGGCTCCTTTTTTCCCGAGGATGGTGGAGAAACAGTGGTGATGTCAGGATTCTACCATTGTTTCTCATGCTTGAACATTTTTGTCCCAATTGTTTCTTGCAGTACTCTGTCAGGTCAGATATATCCATCTGCTCTTTTTTATACCAAAAAGTGGATTTTCTATGTCAAGGAACTACTGTGTATTACAAAAGCAGTGCTTAGGTACTCTTGTAATACAAATCCAGATCTGCAGTGGTTGTTGTCACTGATAATTACTGAAAACAGCAACTTTTGCTCCTCACTTTGTAATTTACTGGCATCTAGACATTTCCATCCCTCTCCATGTCCTCTTTTTGTCCTGAGCAGATCCACGAAGTTGTAACACAGATTTTCTACTTATCTGAAACAGACTGTTTATAAGGAATGCCATTTCCATGTTTTTGTTGGAGGTGCTGTTCACATCATAAAGCCAAAGTTTAGCTTCTTTCCAAGCAGAGTATATGAAGTTGCTATACAGGTGCCCAAAGGCAGATAATGAAAAGCCACAGCATCTGCAATACTTGTGTTCCACTCAGAAAAGATGGCTGGCATGCTGGAATATGTTTATGATGGGAAGGGCCACCCCTGCTGTATGGAGCATCAGCAAAAAGAAAATGCTTGAAGTTCATCCTTTTAGGGAACATTTCATCCTATTTTAGCTGTCTCTTGCACAACACAAAGCAGAAAACATCCTCTCTTTCTGGGTGATGTGTTCCCTGCACAAGTCAGGCTGTGGCTTTTCCATGAAACCAGTACTTCCATGGCATGTCCATGTTTCCTTAGTCAAGACCGCGGGCAGTAGTAAGCGTGCCCCAGGCCTGCTCCATCTGCTTCCCTGTGTTCCCTTCCCCCAACAGGTGAGAAGAGGCAGGTTTGTGCAAGGATCTTGTCACCCTCTGGTTCCAGGATGTGGCCGTGGCCAGAGCTAATATCTGGACCTGGGCTGCAAAATCAATTTAGGTGTGGCTTTAAAATTGCCAAATCTGATTTTGCGCTAACTGTGACAAGAGTTTATAGTTTTTTTGCTGTCTGCTGCAACACAGGTCGCCACAGCTTAAGTCTAGCCTTTTTTGATGTTGTTTTACCAAACGTATCGAAGCTCTATAGACTTTGTAAACTGACAGATCCTTCTGCACAAAACTGCAGCTTCCAGAGAATGCCCCCAAGTACTGAGACACAGAACCTCTTCCAGTCCTGAAGGAGGTTGATTAACAAGACAGTAACCCTGTCGAGATTGGAGCTGTTGTAAGGTCTCCTGTAGAGCTTGCAATCACTGTAGGAATCCTGAACCTCATCTAACCCCGTGCACTAATTTATAGAAACTTCTTCAAAGTGCACTGACTTCTCTGTCCAGCTGCAGGAACACAGTTTGAGGGTAGAGAAACTTCTAAGAGAGCCTTCAATGTAAATGACTCCGGTAAGACGAAGTTACAGATGTAATGTCAAAACATGAGAGAAAAGCCTCATTGCTTGCTAGTGGATTTAAAAGGCAATTCCTTGTAAGCTTTGCATTGTTCATGGAGGACATGATAGAAAACTTTGAAGTGGAAAATAAAAGTTAAGACTGCACAAATACCCTTTGTTCCACTGTGCATGAAGCAGTTGCTGTGTGAGTTCCTGAGACATTGCCAAAGCCAACCTATTCACTTCCTTGCTAAAAAACAGACTTGCTAAGTAAGATTACTTCAGTTCTGGGGTCCCCAGCACAGGAAGGACATCAACCTGTTGGAGCAAGTCCAGAGGAGGCCACCAAGTTGATAAGAGGGATGGAGCACCTCTCCTGTGAGTAACGGCTGAGAGAACTGGGATTGTTCAGCCTGGAGAAGAGAAGGCTGAGGGTTGACCTAATTACAGCCTTCCAGTACCTAAAGGAAGCCTACAAGAAAGAGGGAGTAAGACTTCAGAAGAGCATGTCATGACAGGACGAGGGGGAATGGATGCAAACTAAAAGAGAGTAGGTTTAATTTAGATATTAGGAAGAAATCCTTTACTGTAGGAGTGGTGAGGCACTGGAACAGGTTGCCCAGAGACACTGTGAATGCCCCATCCCTGGAGGTGTTTAAGGCCAGTTTGGATGGGGCCCTGAGCAACCTGGTCTCGTGGAAGGTGTCCCTGCCCTTGGTAGGAGGGTTGGAACTAGAAGATCTGGAAGGCCCCTTCCAACCTAAACCATTCTATGATGATTCTGTGATTCTTTTATAGTAATTTTGGCTGATTTTTATCTGACTTTACTAGTATGTGGAACTGTGTATTTTGTTATGACTGGTGGGGTTTAAAGTAAACATTTATTTTACTGTAGTACCGTCAAAGAACGGGAGCAACGAGAGTCCTGTCTCTCCACTAAGTTAACTGTTGCAACCCATATAGGATGCACTCGGAGAATATTTGCTATGGATTTAAGAACTCAGGGAGTGTGTTGAGTGCAGGCAGTTCTTGATTTTTAAGGTAAGTGGAGATTGAACTGGCTATTCTTACAGTCTTAGCTGTGATTTCCTAGAGTTGTGGTAGCTTTGTTGGAAGGAAACCCACAGGCAAGCTGAGCTTTTGATTATTGAAGAGGTTCCTTGTGAATTCCCTGGATGTTTTTGTGTTGACATGAGCGGTGTCACTGAACTGGGTAGAGAGAGGCATAGTTTGAGTGTTTGGCCTGCAAACAGTGTTTGGCTGCAGAATGCGAAGACAGCAGGAAGCTGGTGGAGCAACAGGAATGCAGAGAAACGGCTGGAGAAAAACTGAGCACAGCCAGTTAACACAGAAAAAGCCACTTCCTTTGAAATGGCGTGGAGTGGTGGGGAGACAGGCTGGGGTCTGCAGTGGAGGACAGAGAATTTCTTTCAGAGAAGATAGAAGAAGCCATTGGGAGGCAGTGAAAGGACATGGACTCCAGCTGTGGGCATCCTCCCCAGTGAAGGACAGCTCTCCTTGGTTCCATGAACCTCCTGTCCAGGGATAAGCACCCAGAGATGCCCTTGAAATAGGTTGTGACTCCTCATGGCCACAGGACATCCGCTTATGGAAATGACATTTTAAGTGTGATGGCTTTGATAAGTGATTTACTTGACTCTCTCTATCCTGTGAATCTAATCAGAGTGTATAAAGCACTGCACTTCTTATTTGAGTAATATAAAAAAAAGAATGTAAACAGAATCTAATTCTGTATTTTTTCCCTTCCCCAGTTGGGATCCCTTGGCTCATTAGCAGTCTTGCTCATTCTTTAGCAGAAAGCATTAAGGATCGACCCATCAAATATTCAGGGCCTTTTTTCAAACCTGAACAGCCATATGTGCCATGAGATCAGCTGCACTCCATCAGCTGATTGAATTAAAACAAGAGCAGAGGTAAATTAGAAACTGTCTGCACAAGACAAATCCTGTGAAAACATGAAATTCTACCAAACACACTGTCACTGTGAATAAGCATCACAGTCAGTGGAGCACGTGTCAATACTTAGAGGGGAGAAAAATCAGTTTCTTAGAGGTAGGTTGTTAGTTCAACAACTGTGAACTGCTGCCTTGTAAATGTTAATGACTGTAAGATCCCACTGGCTGCAGTTAAGCTCCTGGTGGAGTCGGACATGTGAAGAATTACAGAACACAAATATGGTAATCAGCAGTATATTTCTAAACACTCCTGTTGCTTTCCAAAGCAGAGGGAAAACCCTCCAGGTGGAATGAGACCCACTTTGCTGCATAGCGCTCGTGCAATAGCTGCCTCTGCACTAGCAGAGCGTTTCTTTACAGTCTCACTGCTGGGAACAAATTGCTTGGCAATATTAAGAGGGAGCTGAGAAGGCCAGCCCCAGACCAGCATGTTCACGGAGAAATTCGGGTTGGCTGTTGTGACTGAACCTGATGAGAAACTCCTGGAAAAGTTTCTGGAGGAACGCACCAACTTCAGGCGAAAGAGAGATGGTGGAGGAGAGAGAAGGTATGGAGACTTATAAGCAGCCCCAGTTTGCAGACACTTGATTAGTCTCATTGAATACAGAAGTATTCCAAAGTGTCAGAATCATGTTAAATAATGTATCAGATGCATAAAACATCACTTTTTTTCACTGCAATCTTTCAGAAGAACTTCCACAGCATGGTTTGGGTTTTAGTATCCTAAATTTCAGAGCAATTAAAGCATTATTTCAGCTGATGTATACTGTTCATTGCATTTCCTCAGTATTATTCTTTCTGCCTTTCTTACTCAAATAAATAAAAAATCTTAGGTACCCAAGACTGTTTGGAAAATCTGTGATTTCAGTCAAGGCACTAAAACCCAGAAACATTAAGACACTTTTCGAGCCATTTAATCCAGCCTGCAGTACTCACCTATAAACACTGCCCTTCTTACCACACGTACACCCAGCTCATTTGTCCAGTACCTTTTCTGAGCAGTCACTGTACCTTTGTCAGCTGTCCTCCAGCCAGCCTGGGTGCTGCTAGTGGTGTGGATAGCAGAACCATAGAGCTTCAGCAAGCTCTGCCTGGAGCTTCTCCAGCTTCTCAGTGAGAATTAGCAGTCCATACAGTACCTTGTGCTGTTACAGCAAAATTAGCAGCAGTACCAGAGCTAAAGATATTTTGCCTTTGTCCACATAAGCTGCAGTAATTACGGAGAGACATACCGTACACCACCATCCCCTTGACTCCTCACACCATGACAACTTTCAGGACACACCCTCTGTATGTGGTGCCTTGGACTATCTATCTCTGTGTATCTGCTGAAGCCAAGGTCTTTCTCCATCCAAAGGGCTGGAGGGAGATTGCTTACTTTTCATGCATTTTGTCCCTTTTCATGCTTTCTCAGATCATCACAGGCCCTTTCCAGGTGATCTATTACTGCTAACTCATCTGAACAGAACCTGCTCCTGGTTTGGGCACCATGTATGGCCCATCCTTTTTATTGCCCAAATTGTGGTTTTCAACTGTCAATAAACCTTCACAGCCAACATGTTAAACCTAGACACGTAAATATTGCTACCCTGGCCCTTAACAGATAGAGTCTGAGTTACACAACACTGTGTAAAATGGCACCAGAATGCTACACTAACAGTGGTAATGGCAACCACACATAAATTAGTTGTACATCAGGTGTCCCCCTAAGTTGTCACTCCTGGATTTTTGCTGCTTCCATTGTTTTTGTTGAAAATACTGTCCTAAAGGAATCTGAGGTTTGAAGCATGCTGTATGTTTAAAACTTGAACATAGTAAATCTTGATGTCAGTTAATAAGTATCACCTAAAAAAGGCAAAAACTATAAATGTTTTAGTGGAAGTAGGAGACCAAGCTAGAAACTTATATGTGAGACTAGAACATAGAACTAAGATCACTCAAAGGTAATCTGTCTTTCAGTCTTCCAGGTGCCAGTGCAGGATGTGGAGGCACACTCTGTGCCATTAGCCACCCATGTGCTGGGGCACTGACATTTTCAAATACAGCAAAATCTTGTTCTTTTTGAACTGAATAGGGTGCTACCAACAAAAGAGACCCATATTCCTTTTAGAACTCAAGTAGCTGGTGTGCAAAGGCTTTGTGTTAGGGAAAGCCAGGTCAGTATAAAAATGAAACACTACGGTGCTAATTTGGTGGAATTAATTTTAAAAATTGCTGTTTTGTAGTGACTGTATATACCCTGTTATTTGGCAAAGCAAGAGAGAATCCAGAATGTGTTATCCAGCCTCTCTGCTATACAAAAATAATACAGTAAAATACTTACTAATTTTTCCCTCTGTTTAGAGTGTTTCAAAAAGCACAATCACCGTCTTGTTCCAATACAGAGAAATGATTCCTTGTTATTAAGGGCAAAGGGCCAGATAGATCCTCATTTTGTATAGCCCTGCCACAGCTCCTCTGAGGCCAGCAAAATTAATACCAAAATAATACCAGAAAGGATCCGTATTATCAGTCCTAACAAAAGAAGAATAAAATTTGGGCAATAGCAGGTATGTGCACTGCTGGGAGCCTGGGGCTTGAGTCTTCAGCTGCCATCTTTAGAGAAAAACCTACTTTCTACCCCCTTGGTAAGACTGACACAAAACAAATTGAAACCACAAGGAGGTGTGACTTGAGAGGACAGAGCCCTTCAGTAAAACCTACGGTGACAGTGGTTTCCTCCTTGGTGACAATGGTTTCCTCCTTGGTTAAACAGGCATTAAGGAACCAAACTGATCAGAGAATACAACTAGATGCTGTTAAATTGTGTGTTTCCCATCCAAGGTAGTGCCCACTTTCTTTGCCGTGTTTCCAGGGATGGCTGTAGAGTAATGGAGGGAGGGGCAGAGGACTCCCCCTACTCCATGTGTTTTGGGCTGCAGACTGCAGTTGTGGCTGCAGAGCCAGGCAGTCATTTCCCCACAGTCCCTGATGCCTACAGACACAGCCCTGGTTTGCCCTGTGAGCCTGCAGGGTGACAGACCTCCTGCCATCCCCACCTTAAGTTGTGTCTCTGAAAACCTGCATTAGTTTGAGATGTGGGTTTCAGTGGCCAACACTGCACATGTGCTTTGGCCGTGCACCTTTCCCTGTCTCCTACACTAATATTTTCAGTAGACATTCTCTTGTATCTAGGAAATTCCTCTGTGGTGCCTGATTTTCCACAACTGGAGATGATCAGTGGGAACCTTCCCACCACTGTCACATTTTGGTCTGACCCAGGATGCATGAGCGCTCTGTTTATGTCTGAGAGAGGCAGCTTTCCTCTTTTGGGAGCTGAGACAAATATTCTTTTGTTAATCTTATTTAATCAAATTTAGGAGCAACACATGAGTTAGCAGTTAGCTTCACTTGGCAGAAAGACTCTAAGGAAATTGTGGGAGAAACGAGGAGTCTAATAAAAGGAAATTAAATCACTTTCAAGAATATTCTATTGCAATGTTGTGCTAATAAGTAAAATGGGCTAATAAGTGTTCTCTTAGCCTGAGGCCAATCAGCATTGCGTGGCTTGTGCCCAAAAAGCTAAGCTCTCTTACAGCCATGCAGCAGAGCGGCTTCACCCATGCTGCCTGTTGGGAGAGACCCCAGGCACGCAGGGTTTCTCTTTGCAAGAGCTGGCCCCAGTCAAAGCCGTGCTGCTGTCAGTGATTTAATGATATGAACAGTTGTGGTCCAGCACTCAGGTGTGATCCCCTCAGTGTGTTAGGAGGGATGCAGTCTAATTTTCTGTGCAGTACACTGGGCTTCTTCCTGCCTTGTGCAACAACTCAAAGGCTTTGGACAATACAGCACTAGCCACACTGCAAAAAAAATGTGGCTGAAAATCTCCAACATTTTAAATTCTATATATTTTGGCATGTTTTTGCCATTGTAGTTCTCTGCCCTTGGGACATACTGGGTTGGGGTTTTTTTTTGAAAATGTGAAAGGTGAAATTTGGTTTTGAAGGAAATACAAGAACATACACAGCCACTTGTCTGCAGTGCTGTTAATAGCATACTTTAAGAGAGACTGACTGAATACCAATCAAGTTTTCACCAGCCAAAATGCCATAGTATCTGTCCTTTATGATTAGTGCTAAATGCCATTTACTGTGTATGGTGCATCGTGTCATTCTAAGAGTTATTTAGGATTTAGTAACTTAGGAAGTAACATGCTATCAGGAGGGCTTCTGGAGTGAGGTACTTGGAAATGATGCAGTTATTTAATGTACAAATTTTTAATGTTTTCTGAAATGATGGGCCTCTGAGCGAGTTGTCCAAACAGTCCTACTGTACAGAGTATAATGAAGATGGTGATAAAACATCATATTTCTCACAGTTTCTGAAAATCTAATTTTTGCCAACAGAATTAATTTAATTAAAAAAATATATTTTTTGCAACAATATTGACTATACTTAAAGTCACCCAAACATAAAAGGGCTTACATACAAGCTTCTGTTACAAACCATGCAATTTTATACAGGAATTACAAGCCTGTCACTTTACCCTTGGAGGGGAAAAAAGTTATTCAGAGTAGTGACAATAGCTTGGTGGGAGAGAAAGTGGGCTTCATGCAGTAAAAAAGTTTCTCTCCAGCTGCGTGGGTTTTCCACAAGATTTTTTTTTCATTAGTATTATCAAGTTATTTGTTTTTTACTCATGAATGCTGAATAAATACTGAGCAAATCCAAGCCATTATTAATTTTTCTCATATTGCATGTACGCATATGTAATAGTTCATTATAGCCCTGCATTTTCAGAGTATTCCAATGTAAATGAAAAGAGCCCAATTGAAAAAATTGTAGACCCTGATCCAACCTTTGTTGACTTCAGATCCTGGTTTTGAATTGAGCACCAAAAGAGAAAATCATGCCTATTAAATTGAATAAACATTTTCTTCATTTATCTGGGTGGCTTTTTTCTGTCAGTGAAAACTATTTTTTGCTAAAAATGCCAACCCTTAAAAACTTAATAAGTATTAATAAAAAGCTAGAATAATTTAGCATGGACAAAAAGAGGGTAATTTTCCTCAGACATTTTGTTAATATGAACTGAATCCTAAAAGGCCTGTTCTCCTTGTGATTTGTCAGAATAATTCTCATTATAGGCGATAGGTACCAGGTATATATGCATCAATAGCAGAATAGATTGCTAAATATAGTTGCTGCTGTGGCAGCTGGTTCTCTCTTGTGTTCATCAGATGAGGAAGCTCGAAGCTGCAGCACTCTCACAGTATAAGAAGGATGGTGCTTGAAGAAAATTCTTCCTGGGAACAGAGACATGAACTCGGTTTTTCTCTTCAGCCACTTCAGACTTTTTCCAAGCACATGGACAGTGTTCATCCTGCTATCTGTGGGCCTGCCACACAGGGACAACCAGCACACAGGCTTCCCTTAGCCTAAGCAGGCTACCCAAATTTGCTGTGTGCATCACTTTGTCCAGGCTCTGTGACCACTGCAGGTTCTGCAGGCTTTCCAAAAAACATAGGTGTTTGGGGCTTTTCCTCATTAGATTGACAAGCAGTGTGTATCTCTAGACAAAGCAATAAAAGATCTGCACACTTTTCCTTATCTAAATTTCACCATCATTTTTTGCTGTCACTCCTCAGCTCCCTTGCATTGGAAGATGACATTTCTACCCTGTCTTCCAGGCTCAGCCTGGCTTTCCCTCTCTCTCCCCTCCCAGGCAGCAGCATCTTTCATCCTCCCTGGTGTCTCTCTGCTCAGAGAGCTGCCTCCAGGCTCTCTTCTCCTAAACAAGCTGCCTTTGTCTCTGGGCCCTTGGAGTCTCACAGGAGTCACTTAGGCTTTGTGATTTTTTTTTTTTTTAAGACCCAGGATTAGTATCTGATATCTTTTTTCACTTGTCTGGGATTTTCCACTACCCACATCTAGACCCCTCTGGAGAGGCAGGGAAAAAAACATGGCCCTCAACCTTTTATTTTCCTTAAAATCTATTTAAGTGCTGATAATCTTTAGCTATCAACCTTCTCATGCACAGACATTAACTTCTTTTCCTTGTCTTCTTAGTATACAGAGTATAAAGCATTACACAGTAAAAAACAGCCATAAGGAATTAATAAATTATACATAGGCAGATTCCCCAAATCATCAAACATTCCCTTCTGTAAAAGATGTTCCCTATCAGTTATTTTTTTCTGTGGTGTATGTACCTTTCCATATCTTGTCATATAGGCTTTCATGGATTTTTTTCTTCTTTCTTGTCTTTCTTGTTTTTCTTGTTTTTCTTTTTCTGTTTTCTTTTTCATTTTGTTTTGTTTTGTTTTGGTAATTTCAGTGAGTTCAGGTTTAAAATAACCAACAGGAGTCTGGTTTTTTACCCCTGTCTCTGTTGCTCTTTGCCAGCAGAGACCATGCAGCTTGGATGAACAAGTGAAGGGATTTCTCATATAGACACAGACCCGGGGTGTTTGGTTAAGGTGTCCTTTCTCACATGCTTCACTTGGCAAAAGATAATTCAAAAGCCATGCCAGCTAAATAGTGTGAGTGCTAGTAAGCTCAACACATGCACAAAGGGGTTGATCCATATTGCATCTGTTTCTGCTGTTCAAGTGCCCGTATTTTGGACAAGAGCCATTGAACCAGTACGCAGAGTACACCATAGGAACCATTCAGGATTTGGAGCCAGCCAGAAGTACTTAGTTGTGGTGAAACCATAACTATATGATCTATTGCAATGTGTCCTCAATTTTTCCACAAAAGATGACACTCTTACTAAATTTTTAAGGCCATGTTTCAAATAAAATCTTACGAGTACAAACTTAGGTGTCTTTAAAATACAAAACAAGGATTTTAAAGCATTGTTGCTTGGCAGATGCATTTTTATGAAGCTCGTATCCCAAAATAAAAGCGCTTTAGGAATCCTGCAACTTAAAGTGTGTTAAAATAAATTAAAATGGAGCATTTTTTGAGATGAAGATAAGGAGAGTCAAGTGTTGAAGCCAACAGAGGTAAAAGGCAAAATCTAGCTGATCATACACCCATCTACCCCAGCCATTCCTCTCAAGCTCACCTCCACTCATCTCTCTACTGCTCTGTCGCTGTTTCTGTGTCCGGATGAGACTGGGTGCAGGGTCAGTCGAGCCAAGCACTGCAGTTTTTCTGGTGTGGAACAAGCCAGACTCCTGCTGTGCATCATGCTCGTGCTGCTGCCTCCTCCCATTCTCTGGGTCCCGTGAGAGCTGAGAAGGAGCAGGCACCCAGCCCCGAGTTCAGGGTCAGACACAGCCTGCGTGAGCACACCGTGCAAAAAAGACACAGCACTGACGGCTGAACGCTTTGTGTTAGTTCCGAGCGGGAGAGATTTCAGCAAGAACCTCAAATCTAAAATGTGAAATGTTATAAAGATCTGCAAAATGAGATGCTTGTGTAGGAGTGTGGGAGAGCACTGTTGGTTCATCTGACTCCATCTAAACTGGTGGTAGCCAAGAGGTACTTCTGATCTCACAGGTCTAGCTGGGTGCTGCCGGCACAGCAGGGCAACAGACCTGCATAAATCAGTCCTCACAACTTACCTACACGCTAGTTTCAGCCCCAAATCCCCTGTATGTATAGGTTGAAGGGAGTCGAATCACAGAATCACGGAATCACCAGGTTGGAAAAGACCTCTTAAGATCCTCGAGTCCAACCCATGCCCTAACACCTCAACTAAACCATGGCACCAAATGCCACATCCAGTCTTTTTTCAAACACATCCAGGGATGGTGATTCCACCACCTCCCTGGGCAGACAATTCCAGTACTTAACCACTTGTTCCATGAAAAACTTTTTCCCAATATCTAACTTATATTTCTCTTGGTGCAGCTTAAGACTGTGTCCTCTCGTTCTGTCAGTTGCTGCCTGGAGAAAGAGACCAACCCCCACCTGACTACAACCACCTTTCAGGAAGTTGCAGAGTGATAAGGTTCCCTCTGAGTCTCCTTTTCTCCAGGCTAAAGAACCCCAGCTCCCTCAGTCGTTCCTCACAGGGCTTGTGTTCCAAGCCCCTCACCAGCCTTGTCGCCCTCCTCTGGACGTGTTCAAGTGTCTCCACGTCCTTCCTAAACTGAGGGACCCAGAACTGGACACAGCACTCAAAGTGCGGCCTCACCAGTGCCGAGTACAGGGGAAGAATGACTGCCCTGGTCCTGCTGGCCACACTGTTTTCAATACAGGCCAGAATGCCATTGGCCCTCTTGGCCACCAAGGCACACTGCTGGCTCGCATTCAGTCGGCTGTCGACCAGTACCCCCAGGTCCCTTTCCGCCTGGGCACTGTCCAGCCACTCTGTCCCCAGCTTATAGCATTGCAGGGGGTTATTGTGGCCAAAATGCAGGACTCGGCACTTGAATGCAGGACTTGGCACTTGTCCCAGTGTAGCTCAGCTGGGTTGTGGATCTAAGCAGTGGGAGAACAAGGAGCATGGAAAGCAAAGTACAGCTCTTCAGGTGAATTCAGACTAAGCCAGAAGGAAATTATTCTGTTCCTGAACTATCCAATGTTTATATCATTTATCTCAAAATAGAATTAAGGTGTGAGAAAGCCTACAAAATGCACAAATGCATTTCTCTGTAAAATTTCAGGGTTTCTTCTTTTTGGAATAATGACTGTAAATTCCTTGGTATCATGGAGACTACTTAAGGTCACATCTACCAAAGCATATTTAAAGAAAGTTCAGACCTTTTGTGTCTGACACATTCTGATTATCTGTCTGGAGGCAAGGCTCCTCGTTTTGATATATAATGAATAAAATGCACAAGTGGAAGGAATGAGGATAATGAATTTGCAGGATAATTTTACTAATTATCTTATTGCTGATCATAGAACTAAGGCTCTGCAAGTCAATCCTACCGCAGCTATTAATATGCAATGCCTAAAGCTGTTCTTGTAACATTTATTACGCATCTCTCTGGTTCTATACAAGTTGCTAGTTTACTATTAAATTTCTAAGAGTGACATTAGTAACATGTTCATTTTTCTAAGGAGGACATGTAGAATTACACAGGTTTACCAAAGTCCAAAGTAAATGAAAGCGTATAAAATAAGATTTTCTTTTACTGCGTGAATATTGCAGGATGAGTTGAGATGGAATTTATCTCACCTTGTAGTTATCCGAAGATAGGCATCTAATCTAAGTTAGGAATTTAATCTCCCTACATAGTCACAGGAAAGAGGATTGGGCATTATCCTCTGAAGGCGTCTTTCTCCTCACTGACTACACAAGGATCTCAGTCTCTTTGCTAAAATTATTTATTTTTTTTTTTTTTACTAAAGCTACGACAGATTATAGTTTGTTGTTGAGAAGTGGTGAATAGGAAAATTTTCAACAAGGAAAAAAGCCAGAAACAAGTAATAGTACAATGAGGTTATGATTGACCCACCAACCATTTGGATGACAATGCTTAAAAGGTAGTTGGATGACATAAATATAGAGTTCACAGTGATCATCTGCCTTTGGGAACAAATCAAGAACATGAAAAACTACCTGTCAAAGTGAGAGAGACAAGCTCAGGAGCCATAATGAGATGCTCAGTTTTGACTTTAGGAATAGGAACAGATGAGTGAGGGTGAAAAATTAATGGCCTAAAAATACACTCAAGAAAGACAAAAGCAAACATAATACTGGAGAAGTGAAAAGTGGAAGGAAGCAAGTGGATCCTGGCACTTATTTCTTCTGCATCCAGAGGACCAGAAGGAGCTCAATCTCCTCCCTCTCCAGAGCAGTGCAGAATTGTCTCCCTCCCTGTGTAATCGACCACAAGTCTCCTAAACTATTCTGTGACCTTCACTGCTTTTCTCTCCCTTATACAAAAGTTTAGATATTGCCCATTATTTCTCCCATGTAGAAAAGTCTGGTGTTTAATTCATTATGGTGCAAAAGGGAATGAAAAGAGCAAATCCATAGGAGTTAGAAATGCAGAATTTTGTAGGGTGACTCTATGGAATGGGA
This sequence comes from Cnemophilus loriae, assembly GCA_013397755.1. Taxonomy (NCBI): domain Eukaryota; kingdom Metazoa; phylum Chordata; class Aves; order Passeriformes; family Corvidae; genus Cnemophilus; species Cnemophilus loriae. Next base: position 2,365,355 of record VZTF01002826.1, on the reverse strand, counting down.
GTGCTCTGTAAAAGTGGCATGGTAGATCTGAACCCTGTGACCTCAGTTTTGTGCCATTCTGGCTGGGCTCTCTAAGCACCTGGTCTCTGCCTCACTCAGTATTTGTTTAAGCAGACTGTAGTCCTTGGCACTGCCCATGTGATGGAGAGCATTGTAATGGGTATGCAATTTTTTCTTAGAAAACAATACAAATCCTCCCAAAAAGAACTATTCAGACTACTCCTGCAGGAAACTAAGATATCATAAAGTTTTTGATAACTAAATCCATTTGGTGTTTTATCTCTCGCCTCAAATCATTTCCTTCTCATATTAGACAAAACTACAGCACAATAAAAACCAATAATGATCTGGCACTTGGCTTAATAAAAGAGTCTTTTGAACTGCTATAACAACATAGAAAAGAGGTCATCCATTTCAGCATAGATCTTAAAGTTAGCTGGAAATATTTGTAATATTAACAGAAGAATCAAAGCTGCTTCTCTGCCAACCATGCCACAAATAAGGATTCTGCAAGTAAGGACTTTGGAAGCCCCGCAGGACTCTGCTTTAATAAGCAAGTCATCTAAAAGCACTGTTGCAGACAGCCATGGGGTACAGAATAACCCAGACCAGAAATGATCTGGCTGCAGAGAGACATTGGAAGCAACAAGTTCTCTCTAGATAACTGGATGAAAAACAAGACAGTTTTGAAAAATAAGTATTTATCATGTTGCCTTTTTATTTTCTGTTTCATGTCTTCCTTGGGCTTTTCTCTCCCGTAGAAGTTCATCAGAAACATTAAAAGAAGAAATGGAGTGCTATTTGCAGGTTTTGATTTTGTTGTTCTATGAAATGGAGAGCATACTGTGCTATAAATAAAAACTTGTAAGCAAATTAAAACCTGCCTAACAGGAGATTAAGATGGTCTGAAGTCACTGACTCAGATCATAAACAGCGCTGCCATTAGCTGAAACTATTAATCACTGTGGGACGAAATAAAAGAGGAAATTTGTTAAAAAATAAGCAGGGGCAGGATGCTAACTCCAGGGGCATGCTGTTTGGCTCGTTAATAATGTATAACGAAGCGCGTGCCAGATCAAAAGCAAATCACATGCAGCTGGCAGAAAACGAAATGGCATTAAGCAAAGTATTTGTCTAGCTATGAGGCTATTTAAGAAACTGCTGTCTATTAATGTGATGTTGATTAAAGCTTTTCAAATTAAGCTTTTCAAATTAATTTTTGCTCATAGAAACCCCATCAATAAAACATGGTATATGCCTTTTATATATATGCATGCACACATATGGAGATACCCATATGTATGCATTATATATTATAAATACTGCAAATATTTAGTCACAACTTTGCAAAATTACCAGGAGTTGTAAGCAGCTAATTAAATCATCTTCACATTCTTATTGTAATTGATATGGGGTGTGTGTGTACTGAATAATTGTTATTTGTCTGTGTTATGATGCTATTTTTGAGATGAGAGACTTTGACGAAAATCTGTGGCAGAGGGAAAAGATGAGTGCTGATATCACATCCCTGTTCCTCACAGGTTACACTGTCAGTTTCAAAAATCTAAAAGGGACACACCTGTCTGCTGAGCTCCTTCAGCTTTGAATGGGTTGGCCAAGCAATGGGTCAGGAAACTGAGGTGCAGTACTTACACAGGCAGGTGCTTTTCCATTAGCATTCTGCTTTTAAGACACTGATACACCCATCAGTGGCTGAGGCTAGGCTCGTGCAGGAGGCCAGAAACATGTGCTTCTGCGTCTGGGTGCAGTGTGGACCTGTTTTCAATCCAGTGAAAGCCTGAAGCACAACGCCTGGCCTGAAACACCGAGGCTATCCCTCTCCAGTCCCATGGTCTAACCCTTAGGCTGGAAACGTGACCCTTGGCCATGCCTTTTGGCCTGGCTTGGGCTTTTCTACCGTCTTTGCCAGAGGTCCAGATTCAACAGGAGGGAGCGGGCAATGTTTCCTCACAAAACTTAGCACGGCCTGAAGGTCTCCTGAGAAGCAGGAGCCCCTTGAGGCTGGCGAGAGCTTGCGAGGTCCCCACCGTCGCGGTTGATGCGAGCAGCAGAGCGCCAAGCAGCCCCTCTGCCATCCGCTCTCTGCGCCAGCGGGTGTTTGAAAGGCAGCGCTGCTCTGCGCTTGCTGCACGATGAGCGACACCGCATTGGCGTCAGGCCGCCCCGCGCTTGTCACCGCGTGGCAGAAGCCATCAGCTGACACGGGCGGCACGTGTGGGGGGAAACACAGCTCCCGCAGTCTGGCAGCCCTGCGCCCTTCTGCAATTACCAACAGCGCTTCGCTTCTGTCACCGCTTACTGAAAACATGGCACAGTTACCGAAATAAGTGAGCACTTAAGGGAAACCCAGACCTTTTATGTCTGCCACTTATTTCCTGATTATCTTCATGGAGGTCAGGCCCTTCGTTTTGACACTTAATGAATAAAATGCCCACGTTGCAGGAAATAGGATAATGAATTGTGAAAAGACATAATCAGCAATGACTAAATAATTAAGGGAATTGAAATGTAGAGTCATGTGGGAATGTATTAATAATAACATGATTTTTCCATATGCTAAAAAATTCTGTCTGTTTTAAGAAAATCAGTCCTCACACGTGCTCTGTGGAAAAAAAAATTAATGTAGACTAATATGAACTGTAATTAGATGTTCTGCTTTTAAACAGCTGAATAAAAGATGAAATCATATAGAAAGTATATTTAGATACAAGCCAGAAAGTAAACTGATTATTATTCATAGTGCTGTTAATAGGAGCTGTAATTTATGCATCTAGTGGGAATCATGTTAGGCAATTAGGAAAGGGAGTCACACTTGACTTCCCTTCATACATTTACATATTTATATATTTTTCTATATCTTGCCAATGTCTCCATCTTTCCAGTTACCTTTAATCCCCATAACTGCTTAGAATAAGACCTTTTACACTGAAATTCTCTGTTGGAGCTCAAAAGTTGGCCTTCACTTAGATTAAAGGAAACCACACAAGCTTATCTTTGATCTTATTTGTCCCCTGACACTGGACTTTTGCAGGTCCCAGTACTACGTGAAGAATGGGACTTTTTAATTTTTCTCCACAATTCACCTTCAAAGGCTTGCAGCAGAAATTATCCTGGCAGTAGATCAGGATTGTGCCTGCTTATGCTCCCCTCTGCCTATGTTACCCTCTCCCTGCTTACCCAGGACCCAGGCTCTCGATTGCTTGGCCCCTGTAGTCTGCACCTAACAAATCCTGAAATCTTATAATTCACCACACTCCCAGTACTGAAATCCCAATGATCTGGGTTTTGGTTCTTGTTGGCATTGCTGAGTTCATAGAATATACAATCCATTATGAATATTTAATACTTTCAGAAGTTCAGTGCAAGAATGCATTATGCTTACTTTGTACAATAACATGGTTAATGTTTTCATCTGAAAGTGGCCTGGTATCCAGTCACATGCTAATGCAGACTTGCAGCAATCTCATAAAATGTGGGTCAGCTGGAGAGGGTCACATCACCAGATATGTTTGAACAGATGGGTGGGCTGAGGTACAGAGAGCTGTTGTGGTTTGCTCAAGGTAAAAAAGCAAGTGGCAGAGCAAAGATTAAAATTCAAGGCATTAGATCAGCGAAGGATTAAGTGCCGTGTTCATCTGCTTCATTTCCAGACATATATAACATGTATCTCAGTTAATCTGCAGGTTTGGAAATATTCTAGGGTTTGGAAATATTCAGCCCATATCTTTCAAAAAAGAAGAGGCAAGGAGACATGACAGGGACTGGGAAGGGACAACAAGGGACCAGTGGACCTTCTCCCACAGGAGCTCTGCTGCACTGGGTTGCAGGGCAGTTTCACAGGTAGCCTGTCCCCATGAGTACGCAGAAAAAATGCAAGGTGCTAAACTGAGCTGAGTCCCTGCTCACAGCAAATAAGAAAAGCCTCATTTTTCCTCTCTGTGTAATGCTGAACTGAGCCAAACTGCCCCTTAAGCCTGATGCTGGCTGCTCCCAGACATGTCTGAGATGAGTCCTCGGTGAGCCCTGTAACACATTACCAGTCCTAAATAAGCTTTGGGTTATTCTGCTCTGGTTTTACTTGCCGTGTTTTGCTAAGGCTATTCTTCTCATCGCTTTGCTGCGTGTGATGCTGCAGAAGGAAAGTGAGTCCCTCCAAGGCATGGGGCACTTCCCCACTCTCTCAGTTCCCTCACAAGCCCTGCTAGAGATGAGGACCTGGTGTCTTGGCACGGCCCTATGGCTGCAGGGCTTGCATTTTGGCTGTGGACCATCTTTTGTAATTGGGCTGGCGAGGGCTGCCTCTGCTTCTGCTTGGGGCTGGGGCTGCCAGTGCCAGCTGCTCCCCCTCCACTCGGGCTGCAGATTGCCCCACCAGCACCTGGCACCTCACCCCCTGAGAGTCCCCTCTTTCACCCTGTCCTGCGCGACCATCTTCACAGTACTACTTTTAGCAGACATTATGCGGTAACGACCCACTCTTCGGCACACCCTGACACCCTCCTCGCCTCTCCCATTCTAGAGCCGGGAAGCAGGAGGTACTCTATGAGCAGTATCATGTTAAGTTACAAGCCACAGAAGAAAAACAAAGCAGTAAATGCCTTCCCATGCATTCCAATAATGCTATTTTTTTATCAGACAGAAGGTGATTTTAATTCGCCCCCCATAAATGCATCTCTCTCCTGGACGTTGCACGGGTCTGGCTCATTGCATTTGTTCTCCGTCAAAGTGTAATATCTTGGGATGGATTCTGCAGGCTTAAAATAGAAATGTTCCTGCTTGCTGCTGCTGATGTATCATTGGGTAATCATTAAATAAATTCAGTGTTTTACTGCATTAACAAAAACACATGATTGTTTAACAGAGTATATTACAGAAGATGGAGGCTTTAATGGTCTCTATGGATTTTTAGTTTGTAAGAGTACATTATGAAGCTGTCTTGGTAGGGTGCTGTTTTCATATGTGAAAGAAGTTACTGGCGTTATACATCATTTTTATATCTTGTTGCTAGGCAACATATCATAGTGCAGTTATTGCAAAGGTGTCTGCTTCCTCGTTAAAAATCTTCATGTTGCTCCTTAATTCTGCCAAATTAGCCCTGTTCTTGATCCTATCGTGCTTCCTCTGATATCTTTTGATTGAGGTTTCATCCATTAAATTTTGGAGAAATATAACCAGTCTTTTATTATCTGACTTTGGGGTTGAAGCCTAAAGCATGTGTGTTAGTGCTAATCTTTAGTTTCCACCTTCACTGCAATTTGTTTTCATGCAGGGAGCCATGTGTTTTCATTCACTTGGGATTCAAAATCAGAGAAGTAATTTGAGTGGTGGTGTATTTAAGATATGTCCTATGACAGCTAGGGTTAAAAAAGCAGCAACAATAAAATATAGGGACTACCTAGGGTGTTCTGGGAAACTTATAAAATTCCCTTTCAAACTCATTTCTTCTGCTCTTCTACACAATCTGCAGCTCCTGCTTCAGCATAGTGTTGTTGCAAACTTCTAGTGTATTAGCATTTTCAAATCTGGGGACAGTTTTGCCTTGGCTTGGGTCAGGTTCTGCAAAATTTGGGGCTTTACAGGACTGAGCTGACTTCATCACCTCACTTCATTCTCGCCTGGAGAAGGCAAATCTATTTCTGAAGAATGCAGTTGGTAATAACAGACAGTATCACTCACAAATATCTTTCACACAACAAAATAACATTTTTTTTTTTCTGAGTGCCAGCATTTATTCCCTTCATTACCACTTCTCCCAATCTTCTTTGGCTTGGAGAGCTGTCTGCTGGGGCTGTGTGTGCTCCCCAGGCACAGGGGTGGCTCTGGCACGTGTAGCCCCCAGATGCTTTTGCAGCCTCACGTGGATCCAGGGCACATGAAGGGGCTGCCAGCACTAGGCAAGGGGGAACTGGGGGCTTCCACAGACCTCAGCATGCAGCAAATGGCTCTTTATTATCCTCATCCCTCATACCTTTGTTACTAGTGTATTATAATTCCTTTCATTAATGAAACTTAATGCACTGGCAGTTAGTATACCTACTGTTCATTTTGGGGCAAATTGTACAATTATAATATCTGGTTTTAATTAAGCTGTTCTGGATAAAAGCTGGCATGCTAAAAGCTTTTTTAAATGCTGTTCCTTGGTACACACCCACACAACAACAACCAGTAAGTCAATGGGATTTTGTCTAACATCTCCTTTGGAAGGTATAATTTGGGGTGTGGTATCAGGGCAGTTATTTCTAAAGGCATGTGCACCAGAGGCGGGGAGGAGTGAAAGAAACATGAAAGAAGTTCATTCTCTTATTCTTTTTAAGCTGTAGAAGAGTTAAAAATAGATATTAGACTTACGCTATGAAGCCTACTTTTTTAAGGAAAAATGTGCAAATAATTAATTTATAATAGGACTAATTTCACAATTCTGTGAAATTTTAATAGATAAAATTGCAAATAAAAGAAAAGAAATTGCAAAGGCCAAAATGTTTAACTTCATGAGGAATCAATGTGCTTTACTAAGAAATACTTGCAAATAATTTTGACAGCGTTTTAAAGCTGTTAGTTACATCTTCACTCTGAAATAGCTGCATACCTGCAGATTTCACCCCAGAAACACACTGGACTGTTTCTGAATAACCACATGGCTCCATTTGCGCTCTACCTACTTCCCTGTAACTTGGAAGGAAAGGGATAGGGTGGACTCACACTACTCTTCCATTGCTTCTAACCACACAATTTACCTTTAATGTTTGGGCCCCTGGATTGTACAACAGCTTTAACTCTGCTCTTCCAACATAATTAGTGAAAACATCAGCACTGCTTTCCCACTAACAATTCCTCTGCTCTGCACCCCTGACTGATCCTGCTAGAACTGAGTGATGAATATCCAACCTGATCACCTTGGTCTAATTCCTTTCCTCCCCTATCTCCCATCAGTTTGAGAAGACCTTGTTAAAATGGATACAGCTCACTGCAGTCCAAGAAGTGTTGTCAGCGTCCAGAGGAACCTTCCTTCCATTTCAGAGAAGAACGGAGTTTGGAGTATCAGCATCACTTTTAGTATCTGTTCATCCATAAAGTCATATTTTGTTCGAGCAATTTTAACAGTTGATCTCTTGAAACTCCTTTGGTCCATATAAAAATCCCTGCAAAAGCAATTTCATCCACTCATGACCAACAAACTCAGTTATCAGTCAGAATCACCTTAACTGGATAATTGTTTCATTCATGGGAAATTTCTGACATTAGTAGCTGACTTTGCTCAGTTAATCACTTGCTTTTTCTCTGGGCAGAAGACAGAGGAGAATTCTCTCTTAACCTATATTCAGATTAAAGAATTAACCAAGACAGTGGCACAGGAAAACAAGAGTACACTTGTGAGCACTGAGAAAGCTGTTGCTTCTCACCCAACAACTTCTGAACAAGATGGAAGGCACTCCAGAACAAAACAAGTGGTGAGACTCCAACTCACACACCACATCATGCCCCATACCTATGTTGTACATTATTTCACTGTTTATAAAAAATTCAGCTCTGATTTCTAGTGGCACTGTAGTTTCCATGGGTTCCCATTGCTTCAGAAAGGCTATCCTTGCTGATCAGCAGGCCGGATGTGCAGCAGGATTGCCTCTTCTTCCACCTACAACAGTTCACGGGCAGGTTGTCAGCTCAGGAGGTGAAGTGACAGCCTCCCTCTTGGACTCAGTGGCAGACAGGAAACTGCACCCTGCCCCATCCAGGGACACACTGCCCCGTGCCAGGACTGTGCAGGTGATGACAGGCAACCTAGCCCTGTGCCATTGCACTCGTGAAACACTTCATCTGGGGTCTGGGGAACAAGGCAGGGTTATTGTCAAGTAGATGATGCTTATTTCTGGCTGCCACCAACTGGCGTGGTCTGTAAAACGCCCTACCGCATCAACTCAGTTTTTCAGGGCTCTATAGGGATTTGTGGATTAAAAAATAGCTGTGACCAGGAAAAGGAATGTTACTAACTTCTATTTGCTATGCACTTCATTAAAAAGGCCTTGATGTTTTACTTCCATAAATTGTCTACTTCCCCACTGACTCTCTGGATGCCTGTAATTCTCAGAAAACTCAAATAAACAGGATCAAGACAATTTTGTTTGTCTAATGTGATGAATCTGCCAGCCGTCTCTGTTGCCTTTCTGTGAATCTTAGTCTCCCAGGACCAGAGCCAAATTTGACACCTGGTGCCAGCCAACACCTGATAGTCCAAGTTTTTTTGGCCAACACTCTTCAAAACACGTTAGTGCCAGAACCCTCCACAAAGCTGATTGTAAGAATTGTATGGACTGGTTTGCTTCACAGCAGCTCTCTGATCAGCTTAGTCACGATGCATCTTTCTTGTTGGAGCCCAATGGCAGTGTCTCACCTTCTCATGTCACCATAAGTGGTCTTGCCATTTCTATTAGAGTCTGAGTTACCAGGGAAAAAATAATAAACCAAAACAGAAGGAATGCTGAGCCAATCTGCATCTTCAACCATGGGACACTTTTTCTGACATCTACTTTCCTGTATTGTCAAACATGGCATGTCTTGGCCCTTGCTGGTCTTCCCCCGATATACTTACCATCTCTTGATTAGGATACAGAGGTGAATGATGCCTTTGAAGCCCACTTGTTAAATGTGCTGTGGTACTTCTGGGAAAAAAAAAGAAAAGAGCAAATATGCCTAGTAGCACTTGGACTTTAAAATTAAGTCATTGTGTCCTTGTATTGCTTCCTTTGTCTGCATCCATCTTGAATTTAATCTCATATTTGGACTGCCAGTGCTTTGGGGCAGGAACTGCTCTTTCAGTGTCTTTGTGGGGCACTTTGCTGAGTGAGTCCAGACCAGGAGTCTAGAATTACACCTCCCATTCACAATTATCATGAAGATTGACAATCCAAAGGGAGATTATTTGCGGGGGCTTTGCATTCCTTGCTGGGAGGGACCCTTCCTCTTAGCATTTCAACATGGTTTGCAACAGCCTGAAAGGACCCTTTCCTAAAGAATGGGGGAAAGATCCAGGACCTGGCAACTTGCCCATCCACTGCCTCATCCTTTGGAGGACAAAGTTCAGCCTCATCTGAAATTGTCTCCTAAATTCAAAAGATTCTGAGAGGTCCCAAATCTTGGGTTCCTTTGCCAATAATTGTGTATCTGTAGCTTTACTTGTCATGAGGCGTTTCTCCCAAAGGGGTCTCCACACCTTAACTAGGCCATTCCAGCTTCAGGATGGAGTTCCACTCAGGCTCTTGCTATGTCTTATGAAGGTACAGAAGTGAATCTGTTAAACTTGTATATCTGGAGGAAAAAAATTATGATCACTTCACTGCCCTATAGCATTCATTCTTCTGAGAGCTTTCAATAAAGTCCTGACACAATGTAAGTTCAACACTTGAAGTATGTTTAGCTTGTGTCATGACCTGCAGATAGTTTTGGAGACTTCTGCAGATTTCCCATCCATCTCCAGCTCCATCAGTTCAGCCTTCTACTTGTTTTCTTCCCAAAATCTCAGTGCACTCTTAAGAAAGTAAGGCGACGATATGTCATTTAACATGTATAGGAATTACATTTTTAGGTGATCTTTCAAAATTGCTCAGATGTCCAGTTTGAAAGGGTTAGAAAGCAATTTATTCCTAGGCAGACTTGTCCAATATTGTTATTTCCCATGAGTATCCCCTAGAGGATACCTTTAGACTTTGGGAGCCCTTTCGTCTCTGTTTGCTGAGGTATCTCTTCAACTCCCCAGTTCCAGCTGGAAAATCAGAGTGCTGATCAACTTGTCCCCCTGTTGCTCTTTGGGTAAGATTTCTCCTGCTGCATCTCTATTTAATATGCAGTTGTTTGTTACCAAGAATTCTTGGTCTCTGTGGACCAGCACTTGGAAGAGAGGAGCAGCTTCCTTGACACTAACTCTGGTTTTCTGCAAAGGGTTTTCCACACAGACTCGGTGACCCACATCCCCTCACCACTGTCACTGCTGACTCAGAGCCCAGTGCTCTGACATACCTCACTGGTGAGGTACCAAGTGGCAAACGCCCTGCCTATCAGAACCTTGCTCCGGAAAGGGTCTGTATGGTGGTGCTGCACCTGGGGCCACCTCAGGTCTTGTCACTGGAGAGGAAGCCAGTGACTCCTGCGCTGGAAACTTGCCCCTAGAGCAAAATCTGTGTGGAAGCCCCTCTTCAAAAACCACAGTTAATGTCAGGTAAGTTACCTTTTTTTCCCCCTCAATCTGTAATTAGACATCCCAATTATGCAGTTTAATCTAATTAAAGTAATGATGCAATTATACAATAATTGATACATAATCGGCATGAAAAACCTGTGTAAGTATTATTTAACCAACAGAACAAATTTTAAATGAACCTTTTCAGTCTCTTAAAAGTATATCATTTTAGCAACGAGCTTGAGGAGGGGATTTTGCCTACTCAAGCATTTATAAATCCTTACTGCCACTAGTAAAATTACTTTTTCTTACCATTTATGGGCATTTAGCTCCCATTGGCTTCAATGGGAGTTGTCTCTGAGCAGCCACAGACAGAAGTAAAGCATAGAGCCTCCAAAAGGCTCACCACAAGTGTCTCATCCAAAGATGGCAAAATGCTATGAAGTCATTTCAGGAATGCCTAATACTGGATTGCCTGCTGCTAGAGATGATAAAAAAATAAAATAAATCTTATTGTAGATTGCAAGAGAAGACAGCTCTATGGTACCCGTACTGGTACTTTCTCAATAAACCTTACCACTTAAGATAATTTTTTTTAATTAACTGCAAATTGCTTTCTCATTATCCAAAATAAATGTGCAAAATGTGCATATTACATATGCACCACACTTGCAGATGTATAAACTTAGCCTTAGCTGTGTATCCACCTAAGGTCTGATGTACCAAAATGAGAGTGTGAATGGGGATGTAGGAGTCCTGGCTCTAATGGTATGAACGAGAACCTGATTTTCTGTATTGACTACTTTTTCTCAATCAGATAAACTGAGAAACCTGTGTTTCATTGTATGAGGATGTTAGTTGTATCTGCAATAGCCAAAGACTCGTGTTCTGAAATGACATCAGAGATCTGGGGGCTTGTCTGATAAAAAATGGGATTTCTTCTCATCCTTGGATGATACTTTCTTTAGCCTACTCCCCATCCCCTTTCTGTTGTGCAGTGAACTGTGCACTCTATATGGCTTTTTCCCACCCATGATGTGGCTGAAAGTCAGCAATATTTTACCCTTGTTTTGGAAAGCACTGTGGAATCAAACATGTCTACATTTATGTAATACTCTATAAGTAATCCAGCATGCCTGTATGTGTGAAGAAATGAGAGTGGCCTGTCCCTTTGTCTCTGTTGTGTAACTCATGCTTTAAACTAGGTGTATTGTATTGAGAGATGTTATAAAGTGAGTTTATTCAAAATACCCCAGTGTCTGTGTAAGTAGACCTATTTACAAGCAGGGAAATTTCAGAGGAAAATGTGAATGTTCCCTGACAAGCAGTCACTTCAGCTTTTGTTGTTGTTGTCGTTTTTTGCACAGTTTGCTGCTAAGGTTCTAGTTTTAAGTGTTATTACCCATATGTGTGGAAGTATAATTTTGATTTGATCCATATTCTCTTTAATGCCAGAATTGCTGAGAAAAGCCTTTTAAATTTGGTTTCAATTCAAATATGATGGGTTTCCTGTCATTTTTTAATTGTTGGTATTCATATTGCTAGTATAAGTGTTTAATCTTTTTCATGATAGACACTGAAAATATGTTTTTAAAAAGCCTACAAATGAACAATTGTTCATTCCTGGTGATATAAATTTGATTCTACTTATGGGGTCACCGTGAGCCCACATTTTCCAAGATTAAGAAGAAGTCACAAGTGCTTAGGTGACCCTCTGGTCACTGCTAAGGGTCACATACAGAGCATTTTTGTCTTCCAACATTTCTTTTCTTCCCACTTGGTGGTTTCAAACTGAATGTAAGAGGACAGACTTGGCTAGGCAGTGTATAAAGAAAGTTGCTAGTGCATACTGAGTCCTAGTTCTTTGACCTAAAGGATGCAGTTATTTCAAAGACAGGAAATAAAAAGCCTTTCCCGTGCCTTTCTTGAGTCAAATTCCCTTGTTGATGGGCTACAGAACATCAGTAGGTCCACCAAAAAAGACTGCCCACAGAAGTGGTAGAGTCACCATCCCTGGAGATGTTTGAGAGATGTGGATGTGGCACTTGGGGACCTGGTTTACTGGTGGACTAGGCAGTGCTGGATTAATAGTTGGACTTGATGATCTCAGAGGTCTTGTCCAACATAAACAATTCTGTGATTCGGTAACAGACATCTGGAGATGTGAAAAAAGGGAGGTAATTTTAGCAATGCAGGTAAAAGGTATGAAAAAATTCAATAAGCATACTACTGCTTACAAAAAACAAAAATATACAAAAAAAACCACAAATACAAAACTCCCCAGAACTCCAGCGTATTTATATTCCATGGAAAAAATCAGCATAAAAACCTAATGTCCAGTTATTTCACAGCTCTGCTTACATCTATTGCTAACGGAAGTCTCATCAGTGTAGATCACATGCAACATCACTGTGCTAATTTTTCACCAGTCTTTATTTTTTTAGCAGCAAACTCACCCAGCAGGAGTTTGTAGAAGGAACTTGCAGCTGAATTTGCCAACAGTTTGGTGATTCTGATAGGCCAGGGGCTGCTGTCTTTGGTCAAGATACCATAACTACCAAAGTACAGCTGAGCTCTTATTGCTGAGCATGATTTAAAGGAAAATCTTTGAAAGAAGTATAACTGCCTGAATTACTACTCTTTTATATGTTTTTAAATGAGAATGTAAAGGCCAAGGGCATTTTTTCCTATTTAATACTATTAAATCCGTCATTAAATCTCTCACTGAACACTGGGTGAATTTAATGGTGCCCTCAAGTGCCGATGCTGATGCTTGACTGTGTTAATATTGTTGTATATACAGATACAATAAATAACACTTAGCTAAGGTAGTGTTAGCAACCTTATTGGGTATATCAATACAAATAGCTGCACTAATGAGATTAAGCATCAGAAACCAATGGCAATGTGAATCTAGGCACTGAAGCTAAAATATGGATAGGGATTCAACACATTGAACCTATCAATAAAACCGAACAGACTCTACTAAAAGCTTTACTGCTAGTTGGCATTAAAGGATTAATTTGAAAGTACAGTTTTTATCTTTTCTCATCTCACTTTATCACATGCTCTGTCTTAAAACTTCTGTCTGTCTGGTGCACAGGTATTATGAGTGCTTCTATTTGCTGAACAGTCTGGAAAACCCTTGGCAGGTCACTCTGCTTTGCCTTGCTGTAACACAAGTTCCCTTTGGTTGATGTAATTCAGCTCTGGGAATGGGCTGGGTTTGTACCACTAATATTTTTTATGTCTGGTATTCTGAACACAGAATTGCATTAGTTGAGTCACCTCTAGATCACTGTTTCTTCTCTCCACATATGTCCTTTGGATGTAGTTTCCATGCCCATGCAGATTATTTTAAGCCACCTTAATTGCAGGATCCTCAAATGTTCATTATTACAGTACTCTTTTACCAGTGCAGAAAACTGACTGCATTGCATTTTGAGGGTATTTCCAATTTATGGTTTTATTGCTAGTAGGGGAAAAAGCTTTATGTTGTGATCTTTCTTCTGATGGGCTTCTATGTATGCTAAAGCTTTGAAGAGTTTATCCACTGCTTTGTTTTACTAAGAAACTCTTTCAAAGTGAAAAAGAACTGACCTAAGGGACTAATTTTAATCAACAGGGGTGAAAACCTTGCTTGGGCAGAGAAGTCCCTGAAGGCTTAAGTGGATATTAATTGTTACATAGACATTATCTGAACTTTCTCATTTCAACGAATTGCAGTTTGATGCTTCTCATAAAGGGAAATCAAAAGAAATTAATGTTTGCTGCCATGAAACAACCTTTTGTGACTTTTAGTATTTTAAATTTCCAATGCTAAGGCAGTTATTTCTGATTCCCTGCACTCTAAAAAACAGGTAACATAATTAAATAGTGGTAATGGTATGTCCCGTTTCCTTTTTCTTTATGTATTACTTCAATTTTTCCACACGATTTCTATGAAGTTAAAAAAAAGAAAACATATACATCCTCATTTTTTAAATGTCAGCAAAGGAATGTTAATTATATTGTAAAGTGGATAAGTAAATCATGTGTAGTTAAGAGCTCAAAAATAAACAAGCATCTGTAACCATCTTATTTCCTTGCATACCTCTATCATGATGTAGCCTATAATTTCATAATCACCTACTGTTTGCTGGCAAACATATTGAGGAATTTTTTAGAGAGTTGTAAAAACTTTTGCTAGCATCATTTTTCATATCATTCTAGCTGTAAAACCAAGCTGTGTTTGTGCTGAGAGTCTGGTACAGCATCGTGAGAGAATACCTAGAAATGGTGAGGCAGCGTGACATGCTGTTCCACGCAGGCTTTCTGTGCCCCACACAGGGCCTTCAGCGGTTCAAGTTTAGATGTTTCGTAACCAGCTTGCTTAAAAACTATTTCAAAGATCTGTTTGTTTTGCTTTCTAATCATTTAACGTGATTTTAACCAATTTAGATAAATCTAAATGTATTTGGTTTACTTAAAATGGTTTAAAAATCATTGCCTTTTTTTTAAATAGATGCAAATCTCTTATGCAGATGATGTCTACAATAATGCATGAGATACTGGTGTTAATCTACTTTTTAATGAAATAAATGGTGTAATGGATGAAGCCAGAACATGCTTTCAGAGTAGATTTAAGTCTTCAGTGTATATTTTCATATCTCTGCTATTTTTTCCAGTTGGAGTCACAGATTGGCTTTGTCACCCTCAGTGCCATTTCTGTCGAGACAGGGGTTTTCTTAAGGGACTTTCTGACTCAAGATTCTATCAAGCTTAGTTCCAATTTTATGAGTTTTAACTCATAATAATATTATGGTACTTACAGAGATTACGGGGGTGCTGGGATGCCTAATTCAGGTTTGCAGACTACCTTGCAAATGAAAGCCAGTGCATATAATAAGCACGAAATATGGTTTCAGGGCTTAAAACAGACAGAGCTTGAGACAATAACAGCTTTGAGGAACACACTTAATATAAACACTAGACAAATATAAATTGCACAGCTACAGAATGGTCTCCTTCACTGCTCCATGGCTGTGTTAGCAGCTAGAGAGAAGCACACACACAATATGAGTTTTAACAAGAAATGCCAGATTGCCTAGGGATATCTGAGGCAAACAAAGGGGCTCTGCCTGTCTCTGACAGCATCCCAAAGGCCACCCCATGTGTAGCAGGGAGAAATGGTAAGTGTTGTTTCATGCCCATGGCACTGGCTTCTGAGAACAGGATGGTGAGCAGAGCTCCCAGCCAGGCGGGCTCCCCGCTTGTGCACAACGCCCTCGCAAGGACTCCTGACACACCGTGCTGCTGGCAAGCCTAACATTTTTCTACACAGCAACAAGGAGCTGGCATGCAGCCCTCTCCCCACTCTTCCAGAGGATGGTCCAGATCTTATGTCCACTGATGTGCCCCATGCTATCTTTCTGCTGACCATAGCAAGAGTGTCAGGCAAACGCCTCCATTGTGTTTATCCCCTCACTTAAATCTGTAAGATTTATTGTGGTGCATCAGGAGCTTATGAAATCAAAAGCAGCAG
The DNA here is from genome assembly GCA_013397755.1 of Cnemophilus loriae. NCBI lineage: Eukaryota > Metazoa > Chordata > Aves > Passeriformes > Corvidae > Cnemophilus > Cnemophilus loriae. The sequence goes on along the minus strand of VZTF01002826.1, from coordinate 2,349,639 downwards.
AGGACAACTATGGACCATTGGTAACTGATACGTAAGAAAATAAGAAACTTCTGTTTCTGTATTTTCTGAAGCACATTGGGACATCCCTTTCTCACAGTCACTCCTTTTGTGGTCTGTACCTAACATTCACATGTAAATACAAATGGGTCACATGTTTTCTTGAATTAAAAAGTATGTGTCGACAGCCATAAATGCTGAGGATTTTGATGGACTGAAAAATAAACAAGAAAATCCCACTTAGCTGCATTTTAGGTGTGAGTCTGGATGGTGTATCTTATCACCCAGAATGACTAAGTCTCTGACCTGTGTGACAAGCCAGATAACTTCAGCCACTCTCCCCTGTCTTGAGCCTATTATCTTGTATTTGGCTGAAGTATATAATTCAGAAAAACATCCTTTATCTTATGACTTGAAGAGATGAAGATAGGCATTTCCATAGCACTGCATCCCATCAGTGAACCACCAGCTCATGAGAAGTTGTTCTTTTTTTCCTGACTTCGCTTTGCCTTTATGTTCTTCTATCTGTTGGCTCATGATACAACAAGTATGTGTATTGTATCCCTAATGAAGTTAGTGATTTTCCCCTTTTTCTGTTATTGAGAACAGGCAGCAGTTTCCACTGATTTTTTTAAGTCATCTTTTGAGAATCCTCTTGAAGGTGCTGAGTAGAGGTTCTGCCTTTCCTTGGGACACTTGACAGTTAGCTACAAATAAGTTTTCTAGAAGTCATGCTACAGGGAGGTTTCCACCATGAAGATGCTTACACAAATCAGGCATAGTGGCTCGTAGTGTAATAGAGCTGATTTCATCTGTGATCTTTTCTCTGTTCCTTTTTTTTTTCACTTCCTCAGAACTCCCAGCATTTCTGAAGGAATGTGTTCAAGGAAACAAGCCATTACAGCATTGGCGTAACCAGTTCTATTGTGCCGCCGTATTCAAATGCACCCTGATGGATCGAGCTCTTTGGGCAAGAGTAGGAGATGTGGGATGTTTGTTTTCAGTTTCTTGTCCTCTGATGATCCCTAACTCCTTTCTGGGTCCAGTGTGCCAGTCTATGGTATTCTTCATTTCTGGACATGAACCTGTCTGTGTTCAACTCTGTACACCTCTATACCCTCAGCTGAACTGGTATCTGTTGGCTTCAGACATCACATGGTGCCATTGTGCTACTTCTAGAATACAAACCAGCAAGATTTAACATCTTTCTGTCAATTCAGATCTAGGAGGCACATGATGTAACCTTGAGAACAGATGGCTGAATTCACATACGCTGAAGCACACAGTGCTACGCTGATTTCTTAATCTCATTCAGAATAAATGACTTGTATATGAACGGATTCCCCAAGTTGTCAGAGCATCATAAACAAAATTGTTCACTAATTGCAGTCAGCCACATCCATGCAAGGTTGTCCAGGAAGGATTTACAGGCTGCTTTGCCTTGCAGAACCTCTTTGTTTAACGGCAGGGAAAAGGGAAAGAGAGTCTCTGTCTTGATGCTCAGCTCTTCAGTCCGAGGCTCCAGCCTGGTGTAATTTTCACCTGTAAATTGAACACATTTAATTTAATTGCATTAAGAAATCACAAGTGCTAAACCTTTTGGAACTGTATTTTATAGAGCTACATTTGACAGCGTTTTAACTTCTAATACTTTAATTCTGACTTCTTCCTTTTTATGGATTTTTCTTACCCTCTCTATCATCTTTTCACACTGGCAGAGTTTGTTGTAGTAGCACAGAACAGAAGCTTCCTTGCTTCTTGTTATGGTTGGCAGACTTCACGGGTATGTTAGCCAAAAGGCATTCTTGTAGCACTTTAAACTTTAACCCGGAGTACAAGGTATTTACTTCATGTAGTATCTGCCCATAACTGGTGCACAGAGCACACAGGCATCACTGTGTTACCCCTAAGTTCATGAAGGTTGACATGCTCAATCAGTTGGCTGAACAAGCTGAGCCAAAAATACCAGTTCATACCCACTGGTGAATCTCCACTGTGGATGCACAAAAGAGCTCTTTGAGTGAGCCCCCAGGTTTCCAGGAACCAAGTAAGTCTTTATGGTACCCCCAGTCCTCTTAAAATGGTTTCAGGGATATGAAATTGGAACTAAGAACAAGTTAGATCAAACCAATGACTTGTTATTTCATCTTCTGACCAGGGAGTGATCCAGGACCACTAATGTAGCTATCACAAAGCTTCCAGCCTCTGACAATATAAGAAAATGGAAAAATTTGTCTAGTATCAAAAGAAATTAGATGTTTTTTCCCCACAAAATTTGTTTCAATGACCTCCCTGCATTTAGCAGTGTATTTTTGTCTGAATTGAAGGAGTGTTTATATTAGAACATTGCATGCATTTGTGGAAAAGATATTTCAGTATTGATAAATATTTACCATGATGGTATTTCTGTCTTCTCCAAACCGCAGATGTTTTCCTTACTAAATGTGTCTGGTTTTCAGATTTGAGCATTTTTTTCTCTGCTTTTTTTGTCTATATTAATACAATCATCCATCAGAACAAGAGTAAGACCCTGACCAGTGTCCTGGTATTTTTTTTCAATAGCCTTTGTTTTAACTTCTTGAAATATTTCCAGAGCAATCCTGAGGCCACTACCATTGCTTAAGAATTAACATGGTTGTTATGGTCTCTGCAAATGTCAGCTATATGTGCACTTTTTCATTATTATCTGAAATCATGCAGGAATCTAGACCTTGAAGTATCCTAGGTCTTTTCCTTTCCTCTTTTTCCTCCCCCCACTCCCAAGAGGCAGCTATTCATCTTCATTAGCCACTTCTGTTAGCTTGCTGCCAACTGAGACTAGAAAACTAGCTGCATCAGTCTTGCATGGCAATTCAGGAATTAGAATCCATAGTCCTTGGGTGCAGGAGGTTAATGCACTAATAAAGATTGTACCTTGATTAACCACATCATCTCAGCTTGCCCAAGCAAGGTTGATTTTCAGTTTGTTGTATCATATGGCTCAATGCATTCATCTAGAAACATAGCTTCTTAGCTAAAAAGAGATATTCATCTTTGTGACTAAAGGAGAAATTTTATCCCTTTTTTTTCATTTCAGGGAAGAATATTTTTTTTAAATTAAGGAAATTGTCTAAATGCTTTCTGTGATTCACCTGTAAAGGGACACACTGCTTTCATAATAAGTGGGGGGGGGGAACGTTTGTCCTAAACTCTGATATGAGAGAGCATGACATGGGTTATAAGCTAATTAACTTGTTTTTAGAATGAAACCACATTTCTTTTAGGTATCCATAACTTCTTCTAGACTTACAGGCTCGTTTATTCCCCCCACAAATGAATAAAAATTTGCAAGCCTCTATGTTAAAGAATTACAGTCATACAAATGAAGGACCTAAATAAGTCAGTTTGATAAGTAAGCAGCTGTAGCCTTCTTTTACATTTATCTGTCCTAGACTGCTGAACCTTGACTAAGTGTTGCAGGTTATTTTCAGGATGGTTCCACTAAAGCAGAGGTAACATATTCCAAACAGAACTTACTGCACTGGTATTTCCGATTTGCTGTAGAGTGAATCGATCCACAGATCACGTTGCAAATGCTCATTATTTGGAATGGTTTAGTTTGGTAGGTACCAAATATCTGGAGATTTAATGCTGAACACATTCTTCAGTGCTGCAGTCTGCAAAATCTCTTACCTTCTCCCTTTTCATGGACTTAACTTCTCTTTTTTCCTTTTCTTCCCAGCTCACAGGCATGCACATGCACACAGACACACACACTCACAAGTCCTGTTTCCATCAAGCAGTTTCTGCTGATGACCATCTGTGCACGTCTGAAGAACCAAGCACAGCAAAAATGACATAGTCACAAGCTACACAATTACCTTTATTTCTTTGTTTAGAACAAAAAAACCAAAATATTCCTTGACAAGTACTTGCCCCTGGATTGTCATGTATCTTTTGAAGTTATACCAATGAAACCTATTGAAAGGAATTCATATTACAGAAAGTAACAGAGCATTTGGAGAGTCTTGGGACTGGTGCCAAAGGGGAAATGTGGTAGAATGTGTTTGCAGCAGATTGCTATGAAAAAAAGTGACTCCTTGAAATCATTTTAGCAGGAGTAGGAGAGACAGAAGAACTGCTGACTGAGGTTCAGTGCTGAACTGGCACCCAGCTCAGTGTCCTTACTGCAATTTCAGCTCCATGATAGGGAGCTCACAGTAGTTCCCTTATTTCATCCTTCAGTTAGTGGGTGAAACCACGTGTGCCAGTTAACTCAAGTTTACAAAGCATTTTGCATCATACATGACAAATATGAACTATCAATTAAAACCCACCCAAATGAGTGGAGAGAAAGTAAGTAAAACAGAAAACAAAAAAAATTTGGAAAATTACAAGATATTTTGTTGGGTGGTGATGGTTCTGAATAACATGTTATCCAAAGGATAATGGCCAATAAGAGATGCTCAAATGGAAAGCAGAAAATTATCAATTGCTCAAAGGAAACTATGGGGCTGATGAGGAAGTAGAAGAGTTCTAAGTATGGATAAGTGACATCATAAAGAAACAAGAGGAAACAGCTTTATGTTTCCATTTTATAGGCACATATTTGAGGTTTGGGTTAGAAAGGTTGCAGCAATAACAGATACTACAGGAACCAATTTTGAAAAAAGAAAATTGGCTTTTCACATGATAGGAACCTTACCACAGTGAAATACTGTCAGCTTCAACACAGTCTCCAAAAGTTTCAGTGTCTGACTCTTTGCTTTGGATATTCGACACTAAAATCATAGCCATGTTGTCAGCTAGTGGCAATGTAGCTTCACTGAACTGAAAGGGATATTTGCCAACTGACAGCAGTTAAAAAGAGAGTCACCTTTGTTAAAAAAAAAAAAAAAGAAAAAAAGAAAAGATAATATTGTGAAGACAGAAGAGTAACTAGATTAGAGGTTCTCAAACTGTGTCTTGTGATCACTTGCTAAAGGATCTCGGAAAACTCTGCATTAGCTTTGCATGGCCTTGACTTCCAGCTGAATAAGTATATCTCATGGTTCCCTAAAATCTGCATTTCAGTGTAGGTAACTACAAAGACAGATCTTCTCCAGTCACCCTGAGGTAACCAGCAGAGTATCTGCAAAGGAAAATTGTGTCTCACAAACCTCCTATAATTCCTGTGACATGTCAGTAGAGCAGTGGATGAAGTTGAGTCAGCTAAAATAACTTTCAAAAGGTGCTTGACAGGGTCCTTTATGAGGTGCCACAAATATTTCTTAAATCATCATGTGCAGAGAGACAAAATATTATGAATCAAAAATCAGCTAGGTGAGCACAAGCGGGGAGGAGGATTAAACAGTCGGTTTTCTTAATGACCCAGTGATAAGTTCTGGTTTTGGCACCGAGTGAACAGCAAGATTATACATGTGGTAAGACTTTAAATCTAGATGATAGCTTTCTCCCTGCTTATTATTAATTACGATTTTTCTGAATCAGTTCAACCATTCCCGGTATCATGTGCCACACAGCAAGACTGATGACACTAGATAAATAGCATTGCCTTAAGTCTAGAGTGAATACTATTATTTACCTCTGCATGGTACTTTTCCTGAAAAATTATCTACAAGCTAGGGTTAAAAGCCCCAAACAAAACACTGCCAAGCAGTCATTAATCCCCAAGAAATGTCTGGTTACTTAATTGTTGCTGCGGAAACTGAAGTTGGAGCAAGGATATGCAATACTATAGATTTCTTTATTTGAAGGTTTTCCCTTCAGTGAGAAGAAAAGCCAAGTTGGCATGCTGAGTAAGATTAACTAGGCTTGGACCTTTATAGCTTGTAAAACTGGACATTTATGTATGACTGCTGAAAACTGATTTACTACAGGTAGAGACGAGTAGAGTTGCAGGGTTGTGGAGTTACAATGTGCATGTGAATGAGACGTGCCGTCACCACCAGCACCACAAAGGTGTCGGTGCAAAACAACATCGCTGCAACCTTCACAAGGAGAAATGTGTGTTACAAAACAAAGAGAGGGTCTCTGAGCTGTTCCTTGGACTTGTGCATCTGGCTGCAGGAGGAGGAGGAGGAGGAGAGCAGTCATTGTCATCTCAAACAAGCTGTCCTGCAGTTGGGCAGGACATATCATTATCCACATATATTTTTAAGCAGCTCAGTCAAGACTTCCGTCTTTGATTAGAAGTCTTTGTTTTCCCCACTTCTGGACCCCAAATGTCTTCTCAGTACTTTCTTTAGTTGATGTTGCTCAGGACTTTAGGATTAAGTTAATCAGGTTTGAAGAAGACTATAAATTGGTTTTAAATTAGACCATTATCTTGTAGTGGCTGGAACATTTTCTGGTGCCAGATGTTTCTGACTTATTTTTTGTTTGATTTATGCTAAAAAAGACCCTGCTTTTTTTCTCTTTCTAATTTCAAAAACCTTTTGTGTCAGTCGATGTTCTAACACCAATTTGAAGGTGCTAAGGCTCTTAAATACATTTAAATTTTCATCAGTCCTTTTCAAACAGTTTTCAGTCCAGCGAGTGCCTTATGCCAATACTGCCAGTCCCAAACTCCAAAGACAGGCAAGTTACCTGAGAAGAGAAGACGTGCATGAAAGTTCATTTTACAATGAAAGTCGAGTCCTCTCTGTTTAGTTAGTTAAATAGTTGCCATTTAGGCTTGCATTTTCTGACATTTCACACCATGTACCAAAAAAAAAAGATCTTGGTATAATCATATGTCACGACTAGTGTTTTGAATCCATCTCAAATATCTTCAGATAGAGTCTAAAATCCAGAGACTTGGCACACTTGAACATATTCTGGATTTGTTTCTGCTTGATCTTGCAAGGTGTTGACATTCTCTGGACACCTAAATTCTTCTGATTTTTGAGGCTCTGTTCTTGGCAGCCAGAAGGAAACTCTACACATAGTTTAATGTTTCTATTTTCAAAAAATATTATATTGCATTCAAATCTTAACACTCCTCAGTGGTGACAGCCTGTAGTTTGGGATACTTTTCATGGTGGCTTTCTGATTATTTTTTCCTAATTTTTATTTAATTTTATAGTTGTCTGGATTTCAAAGGGTAGGGATAAATAAACAATGTGATCACAACTCATTGTATTATTCTAGTAAATTCACATTTGGATATTCATGATAATGGCAATTAATAAGCCTGGCAGATATCAGTGGTCTTACTAAATATTTGTGTCAGAAAGGGTTACATCAAATTTAAATTATGTAGAAAGCTTTATTATATACCACAACTGAAAGTAAAAAAAGGAGAAGCTAGCTG
>VZTF01002826.1:2273768-2342316 GCA_013397755.1 Cnemophilus loriae | reverse complement strand
AAAAAAAAAAAAAAAGGCCATTTAGGCTATTTTTCATTGAAGAGTGGATGAGAAATAATGTTGAAGAAAAGAAGAAATGAAAGATTTTGACATGTCAAAAAAAAAGGTCACCCTTATTTTTAATCAACCGTCTGGTCCTTTCCCTGGATGAAGGCATCATTGTCAGACTTGGGCAGGCAAGGTGGGAGGAAAGAGCTCTGCTGCCATAACAGATTGGTTTCTGCTGGCACAGAGCAGACTCCTCAGGAGATGTTTTCCTGAAGGTGACAGTGGGGTCACCAGTTGTATAACCTGGAAGAACAGCTTCTTGAGCAAATGGCAATCATAAGCACCGAAGAGAATATTTCACAAGTAGGATAACTTTAGGTCAAAGCTGCCGGATGTTCCCAGTCTGGCTGCCTCCATTCTTCAATTGACAGAGATAACGTAAAGTACTGCCCTTCAGAAGAAAGGGACACGTAGTCATTTCCATGTGTTCTTTTGGGCTCAGCACCTCAGCTGGTAGGGAAAAACGCTTTGGTTGGGAACAGAGTTTTACCAGTGGAAACACCTTTAGTCTATATACACAGCATCGCATTTCCCACAAAGTAAATGGTCCTCTGAGGGAAAAGCAAGAAAAGCAGGTGTGAAAGTGATACTTTTTTAGATGACAGACTTACGGTTAAATATCCACATTGCAAATCTCCTTTTTGTCAATTTATTGTCATATACCTTTACTGCTGGAATATTTCCTAATACATAATTCCTTAATCTTTTGCAAACAGTAGCACATGTGCCAGGTGCTTGTAGTAAACAGCAATCTGATTTCCTATGTTTTTTGCTGCCTGAGTTTTAAGAAGTTACTGTATATTAAAAATTGCTATATACCGTTATTGCTGGCACTTATCAGATAAGGAAGTCATAAGATGAATGATCTGCCTCAAAGAAGTGAAAAGCAAAGCAATCCTGATACTGAAACTGCAAACCAGATGATGCTCTGATTAGAGGCACGCACATAGATTACAGAAGTATAATAAATCATGTAACTTTTTAGCCTCAAATAAAATAAAAGAATGCAATTTTTATTAGGAAATAAACTGTTTATCAAGAATGCTTTAAAGGTGACATTTATTGCTAATAAACTGTTTTGAAAGGGCTGGTCCTTTCATCCGCAGAACAGCCAGAGACTTTCCACTGTGTAAAAAATGCAGCAGCTCAGTCCATGCTGGGTCAGGAAGCAGTTCTGTCAGCACTAATGAAGGGTGGGCAAGAGACTCACACACACTTTTTTTCGAACAAGAACATTTTCTTTTCTCTTTAAAAACGAATGAGTCATGGAAACATAACTCCAGTATTATTTTGGGACTGATCGTGGATGTCTGCCTGGCTCCTTGGAATATCACTGAGAAGCAATTCCACAGTCAGTTAGTGGTAGCAAAACCCGGCAAAGCATCTGCCAGGCAGACTCTTGATAGTGTCAGCAATCCCCCTGCTTAGGCAGGATGTTATTTGCTCTTTCTTCTAATGTATGGGCCAACTTTCAGGGTTGCCATGCTTGACACTATTTCTCATATTAATTCTCTTAATTTACTATGTACCAAATACTGTGGCTGTTGGTGCTGAAGATGTCAAAAAAACATGTCCATCCCTTAACATCCTGCACTAGAGAGGAACAAACTTCTTTTCTGAAGTGTTTCATTTATGTCTCCCCAAAAGCAGCCTTGCTTTGGAGACCAACTCTTTCAGACTCGAATCATAACAGTATTGAGCATGTGCCTACCTTCTACCTGAAGCTGGGTAAAGGATGACTGCATAAAAGTCAGGTCAAGCTACATCTCTCTCTTAGGTATGAGAAAATGTCCCTCAAGACAAAACAGGGAGGAGAAAAAGGTGGAGTGCAGCACGCCTTGTTTAGGGCTTGCCACATATCTATGTCCTGCAAGGCACAAACACGTTGGAGTTAGGAACTTACTCAACTCCTTTACAATGATGAAGGCAATTTTAGGAATTAACTGTTAGCAAGTGGTAAGCATTTATCATTCTGACCTTGTCTGTGAAATCTATTTTGTGATTAGTCCACAGTGTGTACCCCATTACTTGGTCATGAGCTGAAATTTCTATTCCCATCTACAAAAAAATGTTCTGTAAGTCTCACCAGCCTGAAAACATTGTGTGATTAAAATGTATTTGCAGATTGTCAGAAAAATCAAACTTCTTGCACTTAGGAGGCATTATCTATTCAGGAAAATGAGATGGTGCTTAAAAACTGCTCTCAAGAGTCTGTAAAAATCATTGTAGCTCATGTTTTGTCTAGATTATATGAAAACTGGGCATTTCCGAGAAGCTGCAGTAACTTAAGTATTCTACTACCCAGGCACTCTTGCTACTGATATGTTATCGTCTCCTTTTCCAGTGACTTTCTAAATGCAGTTTGCTGAACAATATTGTTTTTCAGGAGATGACCCATTCATGGCCTCCGCCACTGTCAGCTATTCACACACCGGGAAAGGCAGAACAAAGCAAGTTCCCCTTCCCAAACAAGGTAAGACATTCAGCATCGTGTAGAAACATTCCTCCTGCACCTCACAATATGTCCTGCACAAGCCCTGACTAAGTGTGTGAGGTCTCTGGGCTGAGGTTGATGCTGTACTGATGATCTTCTTCATCTGTGTGTGCCAGTATTCCCTGTCTTTTCCCTTCTTACAGCCTCAGCATCTCTTGGCTGCAGAATTGATGGTGGTGTGGGGGTCACAGATTCCTCACGGCAGGGCAAAACCACAGGTATCTCTGATGGGATGTCCAGATGGGGTGGCTTCTGCTGGGGCTCCTGACTGATACCTTAGGGCACAGACATCAGTGGAGAGTCAGGGAGCTCCTCCTTGCATCCGTTGCTCCTGCGTCATTTGGCTTCACCAGCTGAGATTTTTGTTGAAACCACTGAGGTCCGAGGAGGCCTTTATCGGTGCACTGGCCTCTAGTTGGGCCTGAGGACTGGGCACACATCTCCTGCCACCAGCCTGGCTTCAAAGGGGCAGCTTTGCTAGATAGGCAGTCAGCCTAGTGCTGTGATGCCCAGAGGCGCCACAGAAGCATTTGCCACAGAAATATTTGATCCCCCAAGGGACCAAAGCCACTAGTCTTGCTGATGGTCCCTCAGAACCAGCCCCACTGTTGGATATGTATCCCAGGGAGGATGCAGTGCAGCATGGTAAAACTCATCAGCGTGAGATTGGGGAAACCACGTTATTTATACACAGTAAGTCAGGAGGGAATGAAATCAGCTATCTTGTGCGAGAGCCAATAAATTTCACATTGTATCACCATATACTGCTTAGATGTCACAAGCATATTTCATGCGGTGTTCAAGCTTGAAAGATGGTATTGATGCTGTTTATAGTCTTTCTCCTGTTAAAGCAAGCTCGTTTGGCAACTTTTAAGTCCATTCTGCAAAATTTAGTTCAGAGAATAATTATAACTACAAAGCCAAGAAAACTTCATTTGCCTACAGTAAAACAGCTTTTCTGTGGATGAGAGTGTCATGATTTTGAAGTATCGGGGGTGTAAACCAAAATATCTCTGGCATGTTATGAAAGAAAAAGAAGGAAGTAACTCACTATTTGCTTGTTGAAGGCAGACAACTGACTGAAGATGGTAGGCGGGCTAGAGGCTTGTCAAGTTAGAGTAAGTCCTGTAGGAGAGAGGTGGATCAGCAGCTTACAAGCAGGTGAAGTGCCTGATAGGGATGACAAAGTGAAGTGGTGCTTGCAGCGCCGCAGTTTCTGCCACAGTTATCAGCACACGATGTGCTTGCGTGGCACGTGTGCAGATGTGCAGGGGCAAGGCGTGCACCTGTCAGCGGATCTGTGTGGCCATCGTGAATCCCCTTCCTCACAACTAAACCTATTGTGATAAATATAGGAATAGAAGAACCACAGAGCGGAGAGCAAAGATGGGTGAATAATGGTTGATATTGACTTTCTCATCTCCTCTCTGCCTGTTCATCCATCTCTCTGGGAAATTTTCTATTATTTTGAATTGCAGAGCCATTTCAGAGATCTACCATTCATTTTTAAAGATCCTTTTCAAGGTGGTTTCCTTTTCGCTTGCCAAAGGATAATTTCCTTTTTTTTTAAGCTTAGGATGGACAAGGTTTCATCTAGTAATATATGAACATACTTTTGTACATATAATAACATCACAACTCTATTGTGGCCTGGGTGATCTGCATGGTCAGAAATTAGAGTGCTTTGTGTGAGATGGGAAAGAAGTACCTTAAAAAAATCACCGGAGTCCTGGAACAATCTTATATTACTGGCCATGGATAATGTTAGAGACCACTTCTATTTTAAAATATTTCAAAATAATTAAAAGCTATTCTATGGCTTAATCTGAATCTGTACAGTTAGCTACTTTAGAAAGCATCTACTTTTCAGGCTCCAAAATGCAAAAAATGCATTTCAAACACGTTTTTCAAACCTTCAGAAGCTAGCTATTGCTTTTCACAAAGCATGGTGTAAAATCTTTATTGGACCTCATAGGGAATGTCTCCATAGCTCTTAGAAAGCTTTCCCACAGGTAAACTATGTAGCTGTCCCTACTTTTTAAAATTTGAGGGCTACACCAAACTGTTGTGGATAGCACATTATTCAGATCAATGGGTCTGTCAAGTAAGTAGTGACCAAGGCTAATAAAGAGACTGAAAGGCTAAATTCAGGGCAGCAGCTTCATCTCTTAGTTCCAATCCATGCATGGTAACATGAATTCCTTTTCAGTCTTAATGGCAGTGTTGAGACATCAGTTCAATTCATTTGCAAAGACTCTTCCAGCAAGAGAAGCAAGCAGGCTGCACTCACTTTTAACAGAAGACAGTTCCCAAACATAAAGATACTCATCATTTTGGGAATGGGAAAAAAGAGAAGCTTTTAGGACTCCTGCCCTGTTACAAGGATGCAAATCATAACTGCTTTTCTGTCCATAAAAACTGAGTGTCAGCATCATTAGTTTGCATTCACGCCACACTGCTTTTAACCTGCAATTCAAGTAATTAGCGATCTGACAGCTTGAAACTTGAAATTTATTAATTAGGCTATTAAAGTTGCAAAGGCCACAGCAACTATAGTTAGAGTGGTTTTGAAATCAGTCTAGTAATAAAAGCTAAATATCTGAGACTTATATATCACAAATATAACAGAATTGCACATTTGAAACTGCACATGTGGATGTATCAATCAATATAACTAAATGCTCATTTGATGGAGGGAATGGATGTGCATATGCTGTACTTCTATATGAAATCGGGCCTCATTAACATGGGAGGTCTGCATTGATTCACAAGAAAGGGAGGAGAGTCTGGGTCAGGTTTGACATGTGTGGCAGTGCCCAGTAGGTTTCCAAGTACTGTGCTGCTAGAGGAGCACCACTAGAGACCTGTCCTTTACGTAATGGAGGGCATAAAGTTACATTTTATCCTTAACTTTGAATTTTCTTTCTCTCTGGAATTAATTTGTACTCTTGAATTTACTAGAAAGGGGCAATGACAGTCTCTTTATTTCTTGTTTTTCAAAGCTTAAGGATAATTGAATGAATGTGTGATGTGACAGGCTGTGTGTGCTTTCCTTTCTCCTACCTCTTCCACACTTTGTTATGTACAAATGATCAGGCATTTCTTGATTGTAATTTTATTAAAAGCATCTTAATAAATAAACTTTAAATGAATAATTAAATTTGTAAATAATAGCTCACTTGATGTTTGTGTGGATGAGCTTTTATGTTCAAGCATTACTTCTCTTGTGCAGGAAAAAATGCTGTTAATTCTGCTGCCTGCTTTGCTCTCTTTCTTCATTTTTACTGTGATTTCTTGTCTTGATAGTTTGATCAGGTGTTTGATTTCTGGTTGTGTATATGTGATATTATGGGATCAGCCATCATTTTGTTATTTGAGAATTAATTTAGCCACGCCAGGAGAACTGGTTTCTTGTCACAAAGCTATTGGGTGATTATTCTCAGCAGATGCTAAGTTATCATAGTGATGTTGTTCTTTACAAGAACAATTAATTTGCTTTTTCCTTTTCTTTTTTAACGAGCTGGAGGAAATACACTGGACAATAATCTTCAGAAATGAAGACTTCACCTTTTTTTTAAAGTTACATTCTTTTTTCCTCCATTAGTGGGAACATTCTATATTTCTCTGTGAGATATTTTTAGTAGCCTTTGGCAGAGACAAGATACTGTGCTCAGCATTTAAAGGAGAGGATGCATTCTTCCTGAGGTTAATGAAAAGGTAAAAGAGTGGGCAAGATCCTTGTTTAGAAGTTTCAAACACTTTTACAAATACAAGGATATTTCCCTCAAAATGATTGTATTTCCCTGAATCTCTCTAGGTACATAAATTCTCTGTTTTGGAAACTGAACATGCCCTAAAAGCCTACTTTTATTGGGAGTGTGGTTGGCTACAAGAATAGCATTTAAATTCAAGTGTACATACCACTACATCACCACTGCAAGCTGATCTTGACTTTTTAAGATTACATTCAGTCACCAGAAAAAAAGCAGGCTTTAATCTCTCTTCATCAGAAACATTCACAAAAAGCTGATGCAATTTGTCAAAAGTACACAATTTCAAATCACTGAGAAATTATTTGTGGCATGTGAAACGTGGTACAGATCTTTTCGTATTGCTGTCGAATGTAGAAACTCTTGGGGCTTGCCCAAAATTTCGACATCTCACATTACAGGTATGTAGGATGGAAGTGAGTTGCAGATGTGTATTACAGTATTAAAATTACAGATCAAAGCCATGCAGTCTGGACAGCCTTGACTCCAGAGCAAATTGTGCAGATCGAGGGATTCTGATCAGCTGAGCCCTCAAGATGCCAGGGCCTGCTGTCCAGCCAACCTCTGTTTAGAGGGGCCAAGATGCTCTTGGGACCCCAAGTCCCTGAGGAATTCTACTGAGTGACTCAGCAGCACAATTTCAGCACAACCAAGTCGGAGCATCCTCAGCTCTCTGGGGACCTGCAGTTCCTCTCTCAATGAGCTGTGTGTTTGGCTCATCGCTCGGCCTCTGTGGACCAGGGATCTGGTCCAGGGCCCAGTTCGTCACCAAAAATGACTGCATGTGTTCCTGTGGGTGCCTGGCCTCTCTGAGCAGTCTTAACTGCAGCTGTAACTGCAGCACGGATATGAGGTGGTATTCCTGTGTGTATCTGGGTTATTCAGAAGGAGAGTTACATACAGGGTACTTTTCCTGCTGCCATCCATGGCAAAGTATTCTTTATTCCCTTAATTTAAATATCTTTTTGTTATGGTTTATATTTGTATTTACAGGCTTTTAAAAATATTTTTATGGATGCAAACAAATTCTGTGAGTAAAACACAGTGAGCGAACATTTGCACTTGAGGCAAAAATGGTCTGATTTATTGCATCACATTCACAGATATTGCTGTTGTCATACAAGGTTGACCTTGTAATCTCAGGGACCCAGAACTAGTCTGTATTTTCATTCTCTGATGCTGTCAATGTCACCATGTGAAAAGAAAAGACCAGCTGTGCTACTACCTCAGGAATCCAATGGTCCATGAAACAATATTGGCCTTCCTTCTGTCTTCTCATCTGAACTTGTAGAAGATAATAGACGAGTTTTGGCTGATCAATACATGAATAGCGATCAGGAGAGTCATAATAGCTATACAAGGAATTGCACCATTAAAGGGTTGTAGTGAAATAAGTTTACAAGCCTAAGAATTAATGGGTTTTCCAAGAAATATTGGACTTATTCTTGTAATTGAAAATTACTTTGAAACCAAATGAACAATCATCAGTGCTGTTTGTACTGTTAAGGTAATGTCCAAGCAAGTATTGCGGAAAAAAAAATGCGAAAAAAATAATACATCTTCCCTTTTTTCTGTTAATACTGTAGGAGTCACAACAGGGACCTACAGGACACAGCAATACAAGTAAGTACCAACTCATTTTCTGGCTTCATTGGGTGGAGGGGTAGACAATGACTTCGAAAAAGAAGTGACTGATGAAGTAAGGGATCAGTAGCAGACTGGGACAGCACAGAGCCTCAGCAGGCAGTACTCAGCTATGGACAAATATGGAGAACTGAACTGAAGAATGACCATCAAAATGTCAGCTCTTTTGGTGGCCTGGGAAGAACAAAAAGTGTTCATTTCATTACGGCTGTTCCATTATGCAAATGAGAAAGACTGAAAGGGCAAAAGAGTGGTTTTTTTGGAAAGCCAGAAGAGAGCTGACCTACTTGCACAGCCAGATCCAGACTGCCAGAAAATTCTGCAAGAAAACTTGTTATCATTTATCTTTCATAGGCAATGGTATATTTTGTGGCCATTGCACAGTAATAAGCTACATAAATCTTGCCAAACTAACACTAGATAATGTTTCAAAGACCCTATGGCCGTGAGTCTTTCTGGCTAGCAGTGTGGGCAGGGGAGTGATGTGTGCTTGTGTGGCTCCTGCTCAGGGCTTTCCAGTGGACTCCAGTTTACAAATCATGGTGCAGATCAGTAGCACTTTAATTACGTTTAGCTATGGTAAAAAATCTTAGCAGCTGTATTGAACGGGAAGATTGAACTGTTCTGTGAAACAAAATATTAATGCTCTCCCTTGACACCTCTGATGATTGTTGATGTTGTCTTGCATATTAAAAATACATGATTCTATCCTGTTCTCCACATAAAATCATCACAACCAAAAGAATTGTTTCGCTAGCTTCCTGACCTGTCAGCCAACACAGAGCCCTGTTTGTAAATTGCAGGGCTGTGACTGAAGATGAAAAATGCCCTGAGCTGGTAGCTAGGGCTTTGAAAGGGTCTGGTCGCCTACTGTGTGAGGGAAAAGACATCCAGAGAGACAAGACTGGGAGATGTAGGCTTTTAAAACGGTGTGGCTCTTCACTGGGGAAAGGTCAGCATGAGGAAGACAATGTTGTGAAGAAACATGCAGTGGTGTCACTTAATTGCTGGCATTGGTTTGATATTGCTGCAAGTACCAGCACTAAGGAACTAATAAAAGGCAAAGCGTATGAGTTTCTGTCAGAAAATAATGAATACAGTAATGAGAAAAAGAAGCACAAAAGAACCATAATAGAGAGGGCTATGCAAACACAGGCAGAGGCACAAGCATGACAAACACACCAGGTGAGCTGAGGGCTTTGCAATGACATCAGAGGCCACAGTATTTGGTCAGCTTTGGTCCTAGCTGAGTATTTCCTTCTTCCAACACTTGAATAAAAAGGTTATTCTGCAGATTTAATGAAACCTGCTTCCCTGTGTATTACAAAATTGATCCTATGACCTCACAACTTTTCCCTGCTTCTTACTCCTGTGGTCTCCGACCCCACTTCACTTCCAATTCTCCCATCCCTCCCACACCCCAATACCTCCAGCTTCTCATCTCCTCATTCATCTTGCTCAGCAAAATCTGCAGCTGGGCAGAAGCTACACTTGGTACTGCCTAGCTGATGGCAACCAAACCAAAGAAGAGCTGGACCCATGCAGAAATACTTTCTTCATTGGTAGTAAAAGTTAGGGTCACTCTCGGACACCCAGACACTTTTCCTAACATCACAGAGAGAGTCTGACAACCTCTGAGGGCTGCATCCATGAGAATTCCTGTTGAGGTGCTGGAATAAGATGTCAGCTAAAACACAGTTAGAATGGGACATAGACTTTACCAGTCCTGTATGTCAAACTCAAAGGAAATTTGGGAAAAAATTATTTGGATGTGTGGTGGTTTGACCCTGACTGGACACCATGTGGCCGCTAAAGCTGGTCTGTAACTCTCTTGGACAAAGGAGAGAAAATACAACAAAAGGCTCATGGGTGGAGATAAAAACAGGGAGAGATCACTCACCAGTTACTGTCATGAGCAAAACAGACTCAACTTCAGAAAATTAATTTAACTTATTACCAATCAAATCAGAATAGGACAATGAGAAATAAAATCAGATCTTAAAAGCACCTTTTCCTCACCCATCTCTTCATCGTGGTCTCAACTTCACTCCCAAATTCTCTACCTCCTCCCCACCAGCAGTGCAGGGGACCAAGAAATGGGGGCTTCAGTCAGTTAATCACACCTTGTCTCTGACACTCCTTCCTCCTCAGGGAGAGGACTCCTCATACTCTACCCTGCTCCAATGTGTGGTTCCTCCCACAGGAGACAGTCCTTCGTGAACTTCTCATGAGCCCTTCCCACAGGCTTTGCTTCTTCGTAAACTGCTCCAGCATGGATCCCCTCCACAGGGTGCAGTCCTTCAGGAACAGGCTGCGCCAGTGTGGGTCCCACACAGGGTCACAGGTCCCACCAGCCAACCTACTCCAGTATGGGCTCCTCTCTCCATGGGTCCACAGGTCCTGCCAGGAAATACTAGCAAATTACTCTGTGGGAAAGAAATCTAATGGTCAATGTATTGTGTTATCCAAGTGCACCAATTAACTGGTTTTTCCCATTGCACCCTGACTTCTTTGAAGTGGCTCTCGAGACTGTCATTTGCAATGGTTTTACTGCAGCTGCCAACATTGTCTTTCTCATGGATAGCATTTGCATTTCTGTCATCCTTCCTCCACAAGGAAATCAAAGCATTTAAAAACTCATAATGGCTGAAATTATACTACTCCATCACAATAAATATCATTTATCCCTGTTACCCAGAAAGGGAAACTTAATCTGGTTGAGTGATTCACCAAAATTCCAACTAAGAGGAGACAACTCCTTTCCTGGCCACCCACTATTCAACAGGGGAAATCCTACAGAAGTTCATTTGAAATTTATTTTGAAATTTGAGAAATCTGGACACGTCTTCTGCTTGTATCTAAAAAGATTAGGAAAGAATTTGCAAGAGATGAGGTAGAAACTAGCAAAGATCTCCCAGTTCTGTGGGTAAGGATCTGTGGACGATGGTTTCCACTGTGTGTTTTCTGCATGCACCCACCAACACACACACACACACACCTGTTTCAGGAGACATTCACAGTGCTCAGCATCTGAAACAAGGTGTGCTAACAGCAATCCCATAGCAAGGTGGGTAGCATGTTCTTTGTTAATCGCAAAAAGGCTAAGAAAAACAAAGGTTGGCACAAAGTTGCCCATAAGAAGAAGTCAAAACTAGACAAGATTTAGCAGTTCAGCAGATGCCAGCCTCCCACAATGGTACCTGCATGCATTTGACAGGTTACATGAAAAATCAAAAGCAAATCTTAGTTTGGCCAAGAGTGAGTGTAAAAAAGCCAATTTATTGTAACAGGTAATTCTCTTTCACATACTCTTATCCAAAAATATTATCTGTACTGTATCTGTGACATTCAACTATGCGTAGGCTATACACAGTTGTAAAATTTCTAAGATTCAGTCAAGTTGAATAAACTTGGTAAGAACTGATAAAGCATTAATGGCCAGATTTTCTACTCTGGTAAGTCGGACTGATGCATTCCTACCATCTGTACAGGCTTCGTCCTTCCTCTCCACACAGAAGTACATTAAGTGACAATTAGCATAAAAGCAGCTACAAATGCTTACAGTAGGGTAATCCATTAATATCCAGTTTGGCTAAATCACAGAGATTCTGTTTCCTCACAGTACGTATGCTGTTTCCCTTGTTGCTGCATTAACATACATTGCTGAAAGTAGAACTGATGTGAACTCTGCTGGCAAAGCACTCAGGAATCCATATTCCCTGTCACACTCAAACAAACCAGTTTTCATGGTAATAATTCATCACTTAGAAAAGACCCAAGTTACAAATAGAAAATCTTTGAATATATGCCAACTGTTACTGTTGGTTTCTTGTTCCAAATTACCATAATGCAGATGAGCTCTAGGGCTCCAGGCTCCGGAAGGCTGGCAAACTTATATTGTAGCAACAGCTTCCTAGCCAGCAAGTTCACCATCTGGATATACTTTCTGAGGTCTCTGCTGAAAGTGAACAGTGACCTAGAGATTATGGAGTGGATGCATTCCATCCTGTGTGGATGCCCTGCTCATGCCTGAATTTTAGGTGCCTTTAGCTGTCCTCTTACTGTGAATGCTGAGCTTCCCTAGAGGTCCACGAGAGCACTGGTGGCTTTGAAGTCATCCAGAGCTTTCCCCATGCTGTTCAGTAAAGTTTAGGCACCTCAGCTGGGTAAACACAAACCCTACCAGAGGGGAGGATGAGATCTAAAAGCACTGTGTCGAGGTGTTTGCAATATCCAGAATTTCCACTACAAGACAGCTACTTCCAGAAGGTCGCTGTCTTAGAGTGTCCTTCAGCTTCCTTCTGTACACCAGTGGAAGAACACTGGTAGCAAAATCCTGCCCCTGCTGAAGGCAACAGCAAGTTCTCCAAAGGAGCCCTTACAGCTGTTGCTCTATGGAAACGGGAGGCGAGGTCTTTGTCAGCAGCAGATGGAGGATGTGTAATGCTCATGTGCATGGACTAGCTCGGGGCTGATCCAAAACCCACTCAACTCAGTGAGCTGCGTATCAGGCAACACCAAAACAGCCTGATCAAGATAAGCATTTCTCACGTTTTTTTTCAGAAGGAGTAGGTGGATTTTGGCTTAACACAGCTCATTAAAAGGTAATGGAGAAAAACACATCCATCAGTAAACCAGTCACATTCAACCTCTGTGCCTCCTTGTGTGCTAGGCAACATAAACTCATGTGTAGACAGCTATTAGCATCCAGCAACACACAAGAGGAGCAGCATCTGCACAGTCACTAGGCCCAGAATTCAAGTTCAAGGTGATTCAAGTGGAGTAGCATACCCTCTAAATCCATGATAGAGCTACACAGAAATCTTACATTGGAGTGCGGCTCTCTCAGGTTACTAAGAGGACATTTATTACAGCAAACAACAATCAGCCTTACTGTTTTCTGAGGGGGGTGGGGGGGTGTGGAGGATAGAAAGGAGGGAAGACTTGGCCTGACTCAGCAGAAGCAGTACCACCGCCTCTGCCAGCAGCCTGCCTCCCACTGTCTGTGCTATGTAACTAAGTTGTGTTGGGCAGATGTATCATTTTGGACCCGAGATGGGGATCATCACAAGCCAGCATACCAGGACCCATATGAGTCATAAGGAAATGTGAAGAGGCATCCCTTGGGACTCTGATGCTTCTCAAGCATTTGGGTACTTGACTTCTCCTGGCATTGAGTGCCTAAGCCAACATAGCAAAGAGGGCTTCCCCAGCCCCCACTTACAGAAGCTAAAGATCAAATCCTTAATCTGTCAAAATGAATGTGAACCAAAATATCCATTGGCAGAACTGTGCCCTGATCACTGCCTTACTGTCTCCTGCTGATGCTGTTTTGCTTCGTATGAAATAATTACTGTTCCTGGAGCAGGGTTTTGGAGCAAGTGCATGTTGTGTGGAGTACACTCTCAGCAGCAGAGCTGTAGGACCCTAGAGAAATCCTTTCCATTGCTCCAGGGTCTGCTGTCCCTGGTAGAGCCTGTGTCCTCTAAGCATCTTCTCTTGTGGAGTTTCTCTGCCTGACATTTCTGGAGCACGTGTCAGTGACAAGAAAAGTCAAGTCAGGATTGAACCCCTGCTTGTGAATGCTCCAGCAGTGCCCCTGCAGCCCTGTGGTTGCCTCCACGGCTGTCTCTGTGTGTGGCAGGAGCGGTCAGTGTTAGTGATGAATAAAGCATTGATGTGTCACATCTGAGCACTTTCCATACTGACCCATTTCTGATGTCATTTTCTTCTTCTCTTTTAAAGGGAAAAGTGATGTAGAGCCAAAGAGCCCAGAGAAAAGCGCAACCCATACATCGTAAGTCACATTTGTGTTTAAGATTGGAGAAGGCAGCTGTGTTTTTATCAGATTTGTTGGGCAAAATAGAATTTGTTTGTTTTCATTAAGATAAAGCTCTTTCACTGATGCTTTTCGTAAAACGGCTTTTTAGATAATGACTAAACATTAATTATTCCTAGAACTTCTGCATGCTAGTAAGTCAGCAATCTTTGCAAGTGAAATGGCTCCATATCGCACTGAATAGATATGAGATTATTTTTGTGGGTGTGCAAGGCTGGCCTTTAGAACCTTACTTCAACATTACCTTAATGCTGCTGGAGTTTGTCACACTTGCTAAAGAACATCATGTCACATATGCCTTTGATGTACTGATGTAATTTTAAAAGACTGCAGTCTGCAGCTTCACCTCTGAATTACTTGAAATCCAATTACAGTTATCTCTGGTCTCTCACGATTTTGTTGATGTTTTTGAATTAACGAAAGAAGTCAAGAAATAGATAGGAACAGGCACTTGTAATATATCAGTGTTCACCTTCACTTTAGTGCAACAATATAAGCTTTTACCATTTTTTACTCTAGTATACAAAAGACTGCATTGTTTTGCCAGCATAAACCAGTGTTTGAAACAGATGAGATGCAAGTTAAAAAAATTTAAAAATAGCATCAATCTCCCAAATTGAGCGAGATAGGTGAATTCTTTTAATAACTACTAGGCAGGAGCATTGTGAATTTCTGAAAAACCATTCACCTTTTTAATCCCATTTGAGAGAGGGAAGTTCTTCTAACAGTCAGTCATGTGAGTTTTAGAGTGCATCTGGCCCATAATTTATGTTTTCTGATTCCTGTTATTTAAATTCAGAGCATTATATCATGTAAATCTCACAAGGTGTCACCATTTGTTACATGGCCAAAAGTAGTCACAGAAGGAGGTACAATAACAGTGATTTATTGTGGGACGTTTTGATTTCTGCTGCAAATACGCATTAAAAATCTTCTGGAAATTAATCTAGAAAAATATTTGACACGGTCTAAGAAATGGCTTGTCCTGCAGATTGTGTTGTGGAATGTAATTAGAGCATGCAAGCACATTTAGGCAGACTTATTAAATGAATTAAGCATTAGCAACCTTATGTCTTCTGATAGTATGATTGCTGGGAATGTTTAATAGAATGATTTCAATAATTATCATTTTTAAAAATAATATTGCAATAAAGACCAAAAGAAGAAGGGTTTTAATGCCATCTGGAGGTATTTTGGAGAAATGAACACATATACTTTTGCTGATATTTAGCAATATGTAAAACATAAGCCATCTTCCACAATGTTTTTTCTCTAGTTAGTATTTTATTGATGAGGAATGTTCCTTTCTTCTTCTCCATTGGATTAAAATCCTGTAAGATTTCTGAACCAACAATAGTGGTATCTCTGAACCCAAAATATGGGTTCAGAGGTACACCCCAATATGGTTATGGATTGGATTCGAGACTACATACTGGGTTATATAGTGTGTCAGAATCTGGTTAGGTGTGAAAGGTTCCTTGCCGTATAAGAGATCTTGGTACCTTCTGAAACTGTGCTGTCTGCTAGACATAGTATATTTGTAATGCTTATCTTTAAATTTTTACTATATTCTAAGGCTACCTCACAACATACATTGGTTCCCAGAACAATTTTTAGAGGCAGAAACAACTGGTTGATAAATGACTGCATTCAGGAACCAAAGGCCCCTCTAGTTAGAGAAATTCCATGGAAATGAAAGCAGGAGATAAAAGAGGAGATGAGAAGAAGGGAACCAACAGGTGCTGTGTCAAAAGAGAAGGAAGAAAGTGAGAGGGATACAGTTAAGAAGTAGGAAAAGGAATTGCAAACATCAAGTTTTCAGAAAGAGATACAAAAATGAGAACAGTAGAAGAGAAAACTAGGGATCAAAAACTGAAGACAAGTAAAAGCCATTAGCAAACTAAAGATGTGCGTGTTACTCAATAGAGGGCAGGATCTGTGAGTGTTAGAGAAGGAAAGTAACTCACGCTGATATGTAGGCACACTCCGATGCCCCAGTTCTCTTTATGCTACCCTGCTGTTGGCCTTTCCTGGGTTTCTTCTCTCTTCCACCATCTTCTAGGACCACTTTTTATCCCTGGTATCTCAGGCAGTCACGAACACAGACTTTCTCTGCTCTTTTGGGGCCGTAGCAACTCGCACCTGTGCACACGATGCACAGCCAGGAGAACCTGCAGTGCACACCTGCACATGGATGTGTGAGCCTGCGTGCCTGGTCTGTCTGCAGTATTGGATATTCTCTTCCCTGACGCACGTGGAGAAGACCATGCCTGGGCAAAAGCTCCAGCAGTGCCCAGCTGGGAGCCTCGGGGATGCGCAAGGGGCACGAATGCTGCCAGGGGTCCCTGTGGGTAAAAAGGCTGTACCCTCTTGCAAGGTGTCACTCCCCTCAGAGTGTCAAAGGAGCCCAGTTGGCGTCTCCTGGCAGGGGTGCTAAAAAGGAGCAACACTGATGTAGGAGAGAGATGGCACATTCAGGCCTGACAAGGAGAAACTGTGGATGCATCTCACTGTGAATCAGTGTTTCCCTGTGAAAATGGAACAAACAGCCACCAAAAAACGCCCCCCCCCACAAAGTCAGTCATGTTTGCCTAGAGGAAAGGATTAAATTAATGTTTTTTTCTTGAAAATGTCTTTTTTATTTTCCTCAGGCATGTTACAAGCCTCACACTCTAGCCAAGCTTATATGATTCAATGGCAGTTAATTCATCCCTAGTGCAGATATACTACCTCCATCCAAACATTATTTATGCAGCTTCAAAGGACAGGTTGATTACCCTCCTGAATCAGGCAGCGAGGCATTTGTGAACCAAGCATTAACATGACATCTCCCCTCAAGATAATCCTTGTGCCTTGCCCACTGGGCTCCAGGTCTTCAAAAACAAACACAACCCTGTGACCTGGAGCCCCAGGAGCAGAGGTGCTATCTGTAACCTCCCAGAGTACAGCAACCAAGCGTGCAGGATGTGTAGTGGTCTGTTCAGAGGCTTTGGGTACAGTAATCATTTGGAATAGCATTAAGCATAGGGGCTTTTCCTGTATGCATTAACTCCCTAGATAGACTCATTATGACATAGCTCTCCACTGATAATAATATTAAACATTAAAAAAATAGTGGGCATTAGATGATGCATATTAATTGATGCAGCATCCTAATGAGGCAGATGAATAAGGGCAGTTATTGCAATGCTAAGGATAACAGAGATGGATTTAGGAGAATGAGACTGAGGCAAAAGCAGGAAGGAAATTTAAGTAGAGCTGTATCCTTTTGAACAATATTCCTATGGCTTTCACCGCCTTGGCATTCACAATAATCACCTGAGCTGGCGCTGAAGAATTGCAATAAAAGGTGCAAACAATACAAAAGTGTTAAGCTGTCTGGAGTCTTCCCCAGTTGATTCATGTTCCTTGTAATTGAATGCTTTTAAAGCCATGAGAATTCTGTATTTGAAGGGGTTTTGTTGTCGTTGTACTCAATATATATAGCTCTCTATGGGTCATATGGTTACAGCTTTGCTGAGCATTTTCAAACTTACCAGAAATACCCAGTGATGTTTTGTTCTTTTGGGTTTGTGATCAGACGGTCAATTTTCAAGGGTCAGAAAACTTTCACAAATTTTGTTAAAACCACCTAATTTTTATTAAAATTGTTTCTCCCTCCGGTTGTACCACCTATAGTCTGGAGGGCTACATTACGACATGGGTATGGATGAAAGAAGAGTGGTCATTGGTTCTTTCATATTTGCAGTTACAGGATTTTAGTCTTTCTTTGGCAAATCTGTGTGTTCTTTCAGTAAGCCTTGGATTGTTGCAATTAAAACTTTTAATTTTATAAAACTTCTGTGCAAGGCAAAGTGATTCTAACCAGTGCACATGTTTCAGAGGACCTTGCAGGGCCACAGAAACTCCTCCCTGAACCCATGGTCTGGGATCTTCCATCCTCCCACGTGCAAAATATGACAATAATTAAAAAACGGCACAAATACTCAAAGTGCTCAGCGTGACTCCTGCTCTTGGAATGACTTTCGATGTTCTGTCTGTTGCGATGTTCCGCAGTACCTTTGTGTTTGTAAGTGATTTCCAGTTCAGACTACCCAAGGTTAATCATGCCTGACTGTGATTCACTGCTATGCATTTACCTCGACGTTTCTAGTGCACTCACTTAATGATATCAGGGCTAGCAACTAGATACCTCAGTGCTGTCTCTTTATTAACCCTCCCACAATTGTTTTCATGCTGAGCTGCTCCAGATTTTTCCCTCCCTTTTTAGAAGAGAATTAACTAAGATTGAGGGAGGCTTTTATAATTTATGGCAGTTATGCAGGTTTTGTCCTTTGCTAATACTCTCTGACAATCACAGCGATCACTGTGTGTGTGTGTGTATGTGTGTGATGGCTTGTTTGCTTTTGCCAGGCAGAAATAGATGTTGGCTCTGTTTCTTCCCTGTGCTGGTCTCCAGCATCGCTTGCAGAATGGTTTGCTCAGGGGGATCTTCATTAACAGCACTACAGTCAGCAGCTTCTAAGCTGCCCATTTGCAGACATCAGTGCTACAGTTTCTTGCCCATCCAGCACCTGCTCATCATTCTCACCACCCTGATTCTCCTTCAGGAAGGAAACATCATGTTGGAGCAACATCACTGTTGTTCTTGCTTGATGTGACACACGTTTATATTGGCACGAGTGTCGCACATTGGTTCTTTCTTCCTCTCTTCTGTCTTGCCCCTTGTATCTTCAGAGTGGCTTACAGATAGTTATTCAACAGCCAAAATCTCCTGCTGGTTTCCCCTTCTGCAATGGGAAGACTGAGGCAGAGGGGTTACAAGGTGCCTGCAGAGAACAGTAGCCTTAATCCCACCCCACTTCACTGAAAGCCCTGGTGCAAGTTATTTTAAGTCAACCTTGGGCTTTCCCCCAGCTAAAATAATTAGACCACCATGAAGACTCTCTCATTAATATTTGTACAAAGTGTTGAAAAATGTAATGTTCTGTAAAAAAAGCTGAGGATTACTCACCCAGAACAGTGAAGGAAATGGGCAGTAGTTTAAGTTTTCAAAGACAGACTTGGGTAGTAAATGGTAAATGTCCTGAGGAGTACCACATGTAGGGAGAAAGGGAGAGCAGAAGCTGCTGCCTTTCCCAGGTACCTGCAGACCTGGTGCTCAGTGGCAGCTCCTGCCCCATCACCATTCTCTCATCCTCTCCCCAGAGTTTCAGTCTTGGGACAGGGGTCACACAATTTAAATTAGAAGGATTTGGCTTTAGTCTTGCTGAACTGGAGGGAGAGATGGCAAATAGAGAAGGGACAAAGCATGCAAGCTGCAGAGGAAAAAACCCTCCAGCAGTACATCTTCAATATCCTTCTCTTTGTTTACCAAAAGGACCGTGATGGATCAAGTCAATTGAACCAGAAAATAGCTAACAGATGGGTCTGGAGGACAATGGAAGGGGTGAAATCCATGCTAGTGAGCAAGCTGGTTCCAAAAAAAGGGCTGCACAAACTTTTATGGGATATAATCCACTTTTTAGCTTTCAGATTAAGATACTAGAGCAATTTCCTAATCTCTCACAGCTCAGTTTATGGGCACTTTAGATGGTAAGGACATCTGCAGCAGACATATCAGCCAGTGATTTGGTGAAAGCTCTTTTAGTAACTCCACGGGTTCTATCCAGGGCTGTCCTGGAGCATATCACTGCTCATGAGCCACAGATGACCCTGCTCTGCTGAGAAGCACAACTTCCAAAGGATGGTAGCCAAGATGAAATGGCATCCTTCATGATAATTTTTGCATTTTTTTGTTTCTAAAAACATCAATATGTCAATGGCTTTTAATGTATATCTGTGGTGTTTCTGAGAGAAGTCTTGCAGTCCATGAAAAAAAAAAAAAGAAGAAAGAAAACAACCCCCTTACTATGATGAATGAAGGCAGTGTTTTTGAGAGTGATGGAGGTCTTTAAAACTGCAGAAGTGAAAGTCTGGTGTTTATCCATGAACTAAGTCCCTGGCAGAAGAAGAAGGCTGGCTTCACTGCACTATTCCACCTGTTTACTCGAGCCTCAGCTTGCAAAGCTAACCCCTAACACTGCCAGACTCTCACTCTGCTCAGCCACTCCAGCAAGGGCAGCTAAAATTTTAAAACCCCCTCCTCAGTTCTCAAATTTCCATGAAAAAGTTCCTTTTTTCTGCCCTCTCCCCTGAAATATTACCCTTAGTCCATGTACAGAGTGTTTCTCTGTATGTTAAATATATAGACTGTTAAAAATGTAATTCTACCATAACTTCCCACTCCCAGAAACAAAGTGATTTCACCTGTGGGATGCATCAGAGCCACCGTGGTATTGTCACAATGCTGATGTGAACCTTTCCTGCCAATTCCTAACCTTTTCCGAGCACAGATTTTTTGAGTTTACAGCACACAATGCTGCTGATAGTTCACAAAAAACCCCTATTGTAAGTTGATACCAAGAAGTCTATTTTCTTCAAATGCTATAAAGACGTTTTCTTGGAAGACATTTGCTCACAGAGATCTTGACTGAATCTGTCTTTGAGGTTTACCAGGTTAAGGAGAAAGAATAAATTTGTATTATTGGTCATTTTTTTGCTATGTAAAAAATATAGACACATAGCAGTCAAAGTTGATACAAGTAAAAATAATCTTTAAATAGCACTTAAAGTTAAATAAAAAAAGATCTTAAAAACATGATCTCCCTGAAAGAAGATGAGTTGGAGCTGATTTGTTTGGTTTAGAAAGAAAGCATATGGAAACCCAACCTGACCTTAATTGCAGCTGTGGTTTTCCTGGGACAAAATTGAGCTTCTGTTGATTTCGAGTCAGACCAAAAAAAAGCATTATCTGAGATGTCAACAGAAATGGGGATAGGTGAATGCTAAATAAAAGTACTACTGAGGTCCGGGGAAGTTTTGTTTGACTTAGATGGGGTGAGAAAGGGCTTTCACTGTCCTATTTTTAAATGCTATCCCTCTCTTTTACCAGATATAGCAAATAGGTTGCATTAACCACCCTTATGGCTCAATGCAGAGCTTTATTTATAAAGTACCCTTGATACAGGCCCTCTTGTGTAGCACCTTCACCTTTACTATCTACCTGTACTCTGCACACTGTAGGGGAAAAATAATTAGCTGCAGGAAGCTGCCCTCGTTTTGATGCCACCCTTGGCTCAAAGCTGAAGGGGAAAGTGGTTTTATGGAGAAGAAACCTTCACTCCAGAACAGCAGCTTTTGTCCCATTGGAAAACTTACTATACTGCAGGGCATTATTTCTAATTTTACACCAAGTCAAAAAATGCTTCTCTATCACCAGTGTTCATTGAATGCCATTTAGAATAAAGCTGACCATCTTAACCGGATAAAATATCATCATGCTTGAGGAAATGTTTTCCTGTATTACACTGAAAGCATATTATTTTTCTCTTAGGGACTGTTTTCCTTGGACTTTGTCATTTGTAAGGGGCTAATTAGGAGTTTTGTATGTATTATGTATTAGCTCGGAATACAGTGGTTAAAGAGGGATTGCCAGGAAAATCAGGAGATGCAAGTACCAGGGAAGAAGTCTTTTTCATTGGAAATGCCTCCAAGAAGGCAGACTCTGCCGACCCCACTCTGTATTTTTTCTCTGAAGAAAATGATAAATGGAAGCTCAGCGTCTCGCACGTTGGAGTCGCGCTGTGCGTGGTGGTGGTGGTTTTTGCTGGGCTAAAATTCCTGGTTGCCAGGGTAACACATTTTGGAAATTCTCTACCCTGGGCGAAAGCTGCTGCAACTTGAAACCCGTCGTAGCTGATGCTTGGCGGGGGCACCACCACTGCTGGGTGTGGGGGGCTGCTGGCTTTGCCCAGGGGTTTGGGGTAGGGAAGCAAAACAAAATGGGTCCAAAAGAAGAGAAAAGCGATTGGGAGCGCTTGATACTTCCAGGATGTCATAACCTGATTCTTTTCTTCACACCATGTCAGCCAAAAGATGGCGGGGGGGGGATTACCTCGTCTCAGGGCTGAATTGCTGGGTGATGGGAAGAGGAGAGGTGTGTGTGCCCCTGGAGGGTGGAGAGAGGAGGAGGGTGAGAGGGGAGGAAAGAGAGATACAGGGTTCTGGCCACCTGCCAAGAAAAATAACTAACATTTTGCAAAAGAGAAATCCTAAGACTGAGGTCATAGTATGGAAAAAGTCTGTTTCACAGACTCTTGAGCCTGAATACAGGCCAAGTTTTTTAGGGTTTTTTTTTTTCCCCTAAATGCAGGCATCCTATTAACATTTGAACACTAAAGCTCGTCCAGGAATGGAAAGATTTTGGAATCTGAAGTGCCTTAGTTTTCTACTTTATTGGTACACAGATATAATTTTTTAATAACAAGAAAGTGAGATTCTGAATGAGAAGCTCCCTTATTTTGCTGTTAACTTATTTTGTGACTATGAAGAACAAATTAAAGGAATCTAAAGAAGCGCTTGTTTCTGCCTCAGAGTGACCAACTCGAAAAAAAGGGACATTTCAAGCTTGGTGGACAACTTTTTATTTGCCATGCAAAATACAAAAAGATACTGAAACCTGAAATGATGATGAATTTTCCTGTGTGGAAAAGTCCGACTGTTCAGCCATGAATAGCTATGATTTTTTTAAACCTTTATAGTGGCAGGCTGGCAGTTTCATGACAAATTACTTTTCATACCTAACTAAACAAATTATTGAAGTTTTTCTGCCTTAATCTT
Source organism: Cnemophilus loriae (assembly GCA_013397755.1). Classification (NCBI taxonomy): domain Eukaryota; kingdom Metazoa; phylum Chordata; class Aves; order Passeriformes; family Corvidae; genus Cnemophilus; species Cnemophilus loriae. Next base: position 2,319,800 of record VZTF01002826.1, on the reverse strand, counting down.
TGGATTTGGATTAAAAGTCAGAGTGTGGATATTTTTTAACTGGGGAAAAAATAACCCTTTGGATTTGTTAGGATGTTATTGCAAGCAAGTTTTCTGGTCTTTGATTTGCTAAGCTACAACTGGAGTCTGCCTTCCTCAGGGTAAGAATATTTCCACATTATCATTTCACCTGTGGTATTTTAAGAGGGAGAATATTATATCTCAGCATGTATCTTGGCTTTGTGCATTCTGTTCTTTGTTTAGCATGCAGACAAGCTTCATCTCCCAAAAGAGATGTGGAATATATTTATCAGCAATTTAGAATTGATGATAGATTTGACAAGCAAGCAGGGTGACACACCGAAGCTATCAAAGCTGGAGATGAATCAGGACAAAGGTTTGGATGAGGTATATTGTTCCTGAGATTCAAAAGGATTATACTTACTGATCATTCCAAAATCAAGGCAACTGTACCACTGACTTACAAAGATAAAAGCTAAGTTTTTCCAAAGGAAAAAAAAAAAACAACCACATGGTTTGATTGGCCCACAGACCTTTTATGGCAAAATAGTGCAATTACAGCTGGCATTTCTGCATGCTGATTTTTATTAGTTTTGTAAGATATTTTGTCAGGATTCATTTGTGCTGATTCCCCCTTTCATGGTATAAACTGTAAGCAATTGTTGGTAGAGAAAAGGAGTCTCTTGACATATTTCTTCAGAGACACGCTCCAGGAGGTGTGGTAGATCAGGTATACTAAATTAAAACAGAACCTGATAAACATGTAAACTTACTGTATATTTAATTGTGTTAGAATTTAGTGTAATTATGGGGAAAAATCCTGTGCATTCACCATCAGCTTTCCTACCATCAAAGCAAAGCAGACAAGTCAGCACAAATAATATCTTAAAAGTATTTAATAGCACGATACAAAGAATGAGCAAATTACCCTTTTGTACCTGGTTTGATGATCAGTTTTTGTGGCATTTAGGTGGGCATAGAGGGGGCCTTCTGTTCTGAAGTCCCCCAGGAAGATGAGGCAGGCATCCAGATGTGTGACCTGTCTTGATGCAGTTCAGATGGAGGCCAAATACAGCAAAGAGCAAGGAAAAGGTCTGGGGCTGGGAACCCCAGAACATCACAGAACATAACCTCAAAAACAATTTGTTGTTACTCTGGTCTATACTGGTTTTAACTGTTGGTCTTAAGAAACAATTCCCTGCTCATGTAAAATCCACATTTCCCTTATAACTTATACAAAAAATGTAATATGAGACACAAACTTTAATACTTGTAATAACTAAGCAATAGCAGTTTCTATATACTTCTATGGAAGAAACAATGCAGCTTTTTGCCACAAACTGTTAAAAAAAACCCTGGGTTTTCCTCTGTCACACAGAAAGATTTTGATCTCATAAATAATTATAGACAAGCATGATGCCTTCCAGCAGGACTTCTTTCAGTATTATTGTTTGAAAGACCAAGAATTCCTATGGGTGCCTGGATTTCTGCTTGTGCTGTGCTGCCCATCTCCAGCTCAGTTAAAAAGCATTTCCCTGAGAGCAGCAGGCTTTACTGTGAGCAGCCTCAGTAAAGCGGGATGACTCGCATGTGTTGAAAAAGGGCTTGCTACAAAGTGACTGCACATGGAATGACCATGGGAAAAAAAACAAGAGGAACCTGTGTTTGTCAGAGTGGAGGTCTGCTTCTCCTGCATAGCCCTCACAGCTGCCATCAGCACACTGAGCATCGTGTCCCGCAGCGCAGGAGTCCCAGCACGGCCCCGGTGAGCGAGCGGTCCAGCTCCGAGGCCAGGAGACGCATGGTCAACTTAGGACGGATGTCCTGTCCTCTCCTGAAGAGTTCTACTTTTGCAGGCTTTGTATTCAAGAGAAAGAAACCCTTCCCTGAGCCCTTCACATGGATTTCTTTACTGTCTAGGAGTGGCTGGCTGATGCCGCTCTTCAGCAGGCATGCTCTCGTGAGGAGCCCCGCAGCACCCGCAGCAGCATCCTGTGACCGATGCTGAGTAGGCAGGAGTCAGGGACCAAATTGCCAGCTCTGAAGCCTGGGAGACAGTGGAATAAAGAAAGAAAGGGGAAGATCAGAGGTATGGTAACAGAGGACTTGTCATCCAGGATTTTAGGAGTTTCATTACTATATGTAACACATAAGACTAAACAAATATAAAGACAGAGATAATACATCAACAATGAGAGGTGGGCAGAAAGCTGGATGCTAAAGATAAGATTTGTAGGCGGACCTATAATACTGATATTATTCCAAATTTATGTATATTTCCCTCAGACAAAAGTAGGTGGATGACTTTATAATCATCATCTCCAGGCCTTGTGAAAAGATTATATAAAGCAACAGCCATCCTTTTAAAATTATTTTGATTTATCTTTATCTAACAGAAATGGCCAACTATCTCTTTAGCATGATCCCATTTGGCTCAATGACATTGCAGAGCTATGAATTCACTATGAGAAGAACAACTCTTTCTGTGCACTGAAGAACATAAAAGCCTGGGTGCCTAGCTGGAAAGCAAATACCTCCTGCTCAAGCCGCTTATGTTTTCCTACTTGAGAGAAATTAAAATCTCATCTTATTTCTTTGCCTGCACTTGTCATCCACTCAGATTTTTATTCAAATAAATCTCTGGTTCTTTTCAAAGAATGTTTTCTATATGAGTTGCATTAGCTTTAAAGACTCACCAAGAACAGCACGGTCCAGGCTGACACTCTCCCATCAGAGAAGGAACTGTATGAATCTTATCCTACAATTCTGCAGCTCAGTTAATTAAGCATTTGATGTCCTAAGAAGCTGCTGCCTCCAAAGCCGCCAGACCCTGTTTCCATCTTTGGCCACCAGACACAGTGACGTTCAGAGACTTTCCACCCATCACACCATGTTACATAACTCTTCCCCTCTCCCCAGCCCACTGTGTTGATGAAATTAAGTAGTAGGAAAAATTAACCCCGCTGTTGTTGTAATGCAGCTGGGTAATGTGTGGCCTCATCTGCTGCTACAGGAGAATATGTGTTTGATGCTTTGGTAGTGTGGCTCTGTGGATGCGGCAGAGGAGATCCCAGTAAAACAAACCTGGGGAACAGCCCCACATCCCTGCCCACTCTCCAGGTACCCTTGGGCACCTTAGGCCCAATGCACAGGATGATTTCTGATTTCTCTTTCCCTGTCTTGTTACTTGCTGTCCATCCTCTGCCATCCACCACTTCTGCTTTTTTTCCCTTCATTTTCTTTCTTGCTGCACTCTCTCTCCTGTTTTGCTACCATTGCATCCTGGTTTTGTCAAGATTCATCACCTGCAGCCTCATTTCTTACTGTTTTTCACCTCTGTAGGCCCTCCCCTTTTCTACTTCTGCCCCACGAAGCATGTCTCTGTGTCTCCTGAAAAACAGAAAAGAAATAAAGAGATATATGTAACAAGGGGTACAAAAAATACACCCACAGTAGCTCAGGTTTCTGGGTTAGTGCATATCATCATTTGCCTCCTTTCCCCCTTGATTTTTCCATCATGTCATCTCTGTTTCATGGTAAAGACTAACTTTTAACTCCTTTGTCAGGTGCCCAGGTATTGCTCCAATCTTCTTTTAGGACACATAGTTTTCCATTACTTCTCTTTTAAGAGTCACACAAGAAAAAGAACACAAAAAGAGAAGGAGAGAGATTAATATGGAGAAAAGTTTTACTTAGCTACAAAATATTTTCCTTTTATAACTTTAGGCATGATTGACAGATAGGTTTATTTAATCAAATTGCCTTTTCTGACAGTGTATTATTTAATGAGGGAGTTCTTTTTTTTGATTGCATAGGAAATGTGGAAGCATCTGAGAATTTCTGATGTGCTATTTACTCATCCATTATGTTGGGAATCAGTGTAATTTCAATGTCAGCAGTGGAATTAATAACCATAACTGTTATCTGTCACAGAATGATCTATTTGGGGATTTTCTCAGCAAACCAGGATATATCCCCCACCCTTACACCACAGAAGGAAATTTTAAAAAATAAGTCAAATTTGAACATGTTTTTGTTTTGATTATCCCTTCCAGGCTGATGGTAAAGGCACGTATTTCCAGGCTTTAATTCAGCATTGAGTCAATGATGTGAAATCCTTTAGCAGCATAAATTATCCCTGCTCTTTTCCCTACCACTTATTTCACTCAGTTTCTCAAAAACTTCTATCGAGGATGGCTCCCCATTGAAGTGCACCCTCCCTTCCTTAGGAAAAAAAAAAAAACCAAAACCACACAACAACAACAGAAGACAAAAAAAAATCCCTGACAGTCTAGTTTCCAGAGATAATAAAAAAATCCCCTTTTGGCAGTAGTGTTAATTTGGGCTGATTTTGTTCTGGTTTTGGTGTTGTACTTCACTGTTGGACAAACAGGCCTCCCCGTGTGAGAGCAGGGGAGTGCCTGAGCAGACAAATTGAATTACATGAGGGAGGCAGACAGGGCCCAAATCTGGTTCTACTCTCTTTAGGTTATGTGCAGCCTCACATAAGTAAATAACTGATAAATGAATAAAACCTTTCAACTGACACATTTGATAAGTACCAAGACTTTTTGTATGACTCCAAAGTAAGGGCAGTAACTGTTAAATTAATTGCTTTTTAAATAAAACACATAAGAGAAATTTTTAAATCCTTCATTGTTCCTAAAAGTGTTTTAGTGCCTCATTAATTCTTGATTAGCCTGGTTGTTAAGAGGCCATTATTATGTGGTAATAAGGTGTAGGAAATTACCTCTAGGACTATAGTCATGTCACAGAGACCCGCTATAGTTAGCACCTCATCAGGCGCTCAGACCAAGTGCCAGGGGTGTAAATTAGGGGTGCCCCGCCTGGTGGTGGGGCTCACGGTGGTGGTCCCGTGTGATGGGCTGTTTGCTGAGATGAGGTGGGTCCTCTGGTGCTGAGAAATCCTGACAAAACATAATCCTCTCAGCAGCCTCCTGTCCTTCAAGGGCTTGCCAGTCTTGCCTTTGGCAGAACAGGAAAACCGCTATAAAACAGTGGAATAAAATTACTTTGCAATTACATTCATTTAAGTAATTTCAAATATGCCTGAAGCTAGGGCAGATGAAAGTTCACTCTTTGCTGTATGATTTGTTAGGTAGAGTCAGAGGAGATTTGGTGCTGGTCCAGGAGAATATTCCCAAACTAATGACCTCTTCAGGTCATTAGTATTTCTTTTGAACACACAACCCCCCTAAAAGCCTGCTACAAACATTGGTAAAGCTAATCATTATTACCCTTTTACAAATAGGAAAATGAGCCTTGGGGGCTATTTTATTGTGATTCGATGGAACATTAATCAGCATTCTAAAGAAAAGACGTATTTCTATGTCCCAGTCTGCATCTATTTATTTTTCAGTGTGTATTATGATTTTTTTTTTCCCCTAAATCTCTTTGAGGTTGATGATCTAATGCTCACAGTGTACAGCTCCCATTCATTACCTGTGCAGGGGGCTAATGTGATACAGCAGCATCACCATCTTTGAAGAGCACTGAAGATGCTCCCAGCTAAAACCACAAAGTGAATTCTCGCTAGTACTTTCCTCTTTATTCCTTCCCTGGTTTCAATCTTTGCACAGCAGATGAAGCAAAGTCCTCAGAGGGGGAGAGCAGCTCAGGGCCAGCGTGGCCACAGTGCACAGGAGTGATGCCCTGCGGGGTGTCCCAGTGCCTGCTCCCTGACCTCTTCTTGCTATTGGGTGTCAGAGGGCATTCATACCTTGGGAGTGGTGTCAGAGCAAAGATGCAAGAGGCTCATGTTGTGCCTGAACCCCCAAAATAGGACTGTGGCCTGGGTTTCAGTCCTAAATATCCATGTTTGTTGTTAAATAGCTAGGCACTCATTTCTGTGTGCTTTCACCCAGGTCTTCGATATTTCCAAGCCCCTGGTGCGGTTTCTTGAGCCGTGTGTGACACTGTCCCTCGCCCCAGCCCTGAGTACTGTCCCAGAACTCCTCAGAGACTGACTCTGAGCCAAAAGCAGCTGGAGAAGGGCACCTCCTGTGCCTCCATTTAACCCTTTGTCAGCCTCAGAGTTGGGGCTGTGGGACAAAGTCTCCATACTTGGTATTTCAGCTGCATCAGAAGCCAAAGTAGCCCCAAGACCTGTGCATGGGTAGCTGCTGTAGGCTATGGGCACCACTCCCCCTCATTCCCAAGCCACCAGACCCCAGAGCACCGCAGAGGGCGTGGCCATCCTTCCAAGATAACTTCCACCCACCCCTTCTCACTGTGACAAAGGACACCCCTGAGCACGGCATTGGCTTTGGCTGATTTCAGGTGTGCTTGCCTGCCTGCCTGGTCACAGAGCCATTCCGGTGCTGAGCTGGGACAGAGCCAGTCCCCCACCGAAAGCCATGCTGGCACCAGGCACGTCCCCAGCGGACAGGCAGTCAGGGACCATCACCCCAGCTGCAGTGACATCCCACGCACAGCCCAGGGGTGCAGAAGGGGTCTATCTGCTGCTCCTTCCTATGTCTGCTGAAATGTATTTTTAATATATCGTGATAATAATTAGCAGCCCGATTGTCATGGCTATTAGAAGGATGGGGGAAAAACTCCACCAAAAAAACAAGTATTTAAAGGGCATTTCTGAGTGCAGTTTCAGATCTCACAAAAACTAATGGAAGAAGCAATTACAGCCCAAACGAAAGACTTTTAGGAGTTAAAAACTGCATGAGTGTAGCAGTAAAGAACTTCGAGAGTTAACAGTCCCAGCGTGATAAAAGTTTATTTAATCCTACTCTAAACAAGCAATATAACAAATCCTTGTTAGGAATGAATGATCTCTCACATGTAGCTTAAAATAATCAAATTTTGATTTAAAATACCAAAATAGGTCAAATGTTATGGGTTTTTCTGGAAGAAATTCAAATCGTCCGGTCCGACTTTATTTTTTATTTGCAACTTTTTACAGAAGAATAAATTCATTCTTTACATAAAACCCACTTGCTCTGTCTCAGGCAGGAATGCCTGTTTGCCAGAGAATTAGAGACTCTTGAGTGTTGACTTATTCTGCTCTGGTAGCTCTGCTGGGCTCGTATAGAAGAGATTGTTATATGGAGAAAGATACTGTTGTGGAACCTCTTCACCATCCCACCTTGTCTTTGGCTTTTTTCACTTAAAATTTCCTCCTAGCACAGGCTCCAAAGATGAAGTAGAGAGTGAACAGCATAAGATGTTGGGTCACAGGTACATCTGAGGCAGTGCCTGTGTCTTCCCAGCAGGACCCGGAATTTCCTTCCCAGCTCTGAATCTGACTGAACAGTGTAGTGTGACTGTTTAAAAACAGTGAATCTCTTTGCCTCCATTTCCTCTTTCTGACTGAATGAGAATTATCATGGGTTTGCTTACTTTTGGTTTCATAGGGTGTTGGGAAATGTACCTACGCAGAGATCTCTCACTAGAAAACAGTGCAATAGGATGAAGCGCAGTAACAAAAAAAAAAAACCTGTCTTGATAGGATGGGTTCTATTTCATACTAGTTAATGATCCTGGTAATGAGGAGAGTAAGTCCTCACACTTTGGTGTTAAGCTAGATGGAAGAGTGAGAGAAAGTATCAGTAAGAAAATTCTGACATACCTTTTTTTACTCCCTGTTCTTCTTTGGCACTCCTTTAAATTGCAAATAAACTTGAAGCATTCGAGACGTTTATAAAAAGATGTAATGAGGGCTGTTTGCTGCATATTTGGAATAGGAAAAACCTTTCTGTAGTATACTGAAAAATACACAATGATTTCTTTAGACTAATAAGCACTCTGCTGCAGATAGTCTAAGGGTTTGTGGAACTTCTAAAAAGTCATTTACATATTTCAAAGCTCTTTATTGTCAGTCTCCTACATTTTGCCTATTTTATTTCTTATTTTTATCAGTCGTCTCTGCTGTCATCAGCACTAAAAATATTTAAGTGCCTGATATAATATGTACATCTGAAATTTTTTCTCTTATCAGTAAAAATCGTTTGCCTTGAAGGTAATATAGTGAGCTAAATTAATTGCTGATGAAACTGGTTTTACTGGAGTGACTCTGATCATAAAAGTAACCCAATACATTTAGTTCAGGAAATCTACTTTTGACCATTAACAGTGTTGCTACTAAATTGAATTCTTCAAAAGTCGAGTGTCATTCCTTGTATATATGACTTTTTGAATATATATTGCATAATATAGGCACAATATTAAAGTCTAATATTAAGTACTAAATTAATGCATGATTATCTGTAGGGTTTATTCTTACTTAAATATCAAACAGATCCACAGCTCTGTCAATATTCAGTCCTGCATATTTTATTTCCACACCCAAAAGTACTTCTGAAATAATAATGCTTGTTTTGATTGGACTCAAACTGATGTCAAATAATAGCAAGTTAAGTGATACTTAAAGCCATTTTTTCAAAGGTGGAGGTCATAGGTAGTTCCTGTAGGAGCCTACATAGAGTTCTTTTCCTGGGAACTCAGTATCAGATAATCATAAATGTCAAACATACAAACCAAACAACCAGCTATATAATGGAGTAGATTTGAGCAAGTGGTCTTCATTCCTATCTGATTTTGTAAAACAAACAAACAAACCTAAAAAGCCAGCAACACAAATCTTTCCATTTCAGTCACGTAACAATCTGAGAATCCATCTTCTGTGTGCTTGGTCCATACCAACACTTGTTCACAACACTGCTAAGGGTGTTTGCTTCCATTAATGTCAGTCTGACAACTGATGACAGAAAAAAATACTTCACTGAAAGCTTCCATTAACTACCAATGAGAGGGAAAAAAATGAAAGAAGCCAGTAAATATTGTGGACCCACATGAAACTCAAAACAAATCTAGGTTTAGAACTTTGCAAACAGAATTAAATTATCTTCTGAATCAGCATATAATTGATATTTTAATACAATAAAAATTATATGAGGTAACTGAAAATAAAAATAGTTTTGTTAATTTTCTCAGCAAAATGAAAAAGAACTACATTCAGGGCTAATAATTTCATTTAGATTACCTTACTCCTGAAAGTGCTTGGGCAGCCTTGTTACAGTACTAGATACAAGCATATTTCAAAGTAATGTTTTGAAAGTAGGAATCGAAAGCACAGCGTTTCAGAAATGTTGAAATTTATCATTTCACATAGAAGTTAAACTTCTTTAGTTATTTAAGGAAAAGCATTGCTCAAATCTAGCACTTGCCAAGCATTTTGCCTGATCCTCACACTGTTCTTGACAGTTAAACTATATGTTAGAAAATTTCCCTCAGTTCTAAATCTCTCACACAAGACTCTAGTTAATTTGTCCACGCTTGAGCCTTTGTGAAAAATTATTGTTGACATTTTTCTCAAGATGATTCAACATTTCCAAAGATTTAGGATGGCAGAAAGCATTATTGGACATCATTTAGACTTCCAGATGATTATTTTTTACGAGATGGTTGTGGTAGTTAGCAGCTGGGTGGTAGAAGTTGGCAATCAATTCATTTTTATACACTATTCCTATTAGTTAAAAAAGGATATTTCTTTGCAAGTGACATTACAATCCTGACAGAGGATCTTTGACAGATTTTTTCTCAGAAACTGCCGTCATGGTACTGCCAGCATGCCAAGCTGGTGTCCAGAAGAAAATTTAAAAGCAGCGATAAAAGAAAAGGAGAAAATAGAAGCCCTTCTTGCAAACAAGGGTTTGTAATAGATATTCTGACATGATATGAATGATGAGGGATGGAAAATTCATAAGGTTGTGTGGAAGTGCAACACACACTTTGAGCATAGCAGACTGACCTATAACTCATAAGATAGTGTGTGTCGAGTGAGTTATGAGAGTTGTTCCCTGGTGTATATTTAAAAAGAGACATTAGAAAGGAGATATAGTGTGGTTTACTGTTTGAGAGCTAAATTCATAATTTTTTCCAAAGAGTGTTTTTAAGAAAAAATACTTTTTCTTTTCTTTTTTTTTTTTAAATACATATATATTGGAGTCCAGGTGGTGTATTTCTGCACAGCACATGCCTCTGAATGCTGGGAATAAAACTCTTCTCTCCGAAGGAGCAGCCCTCAGCTGATTATTTTTGCTGCTGCTATGTCAAAAGGAGATTATCTCTAAGAGAGAGGAATAGCCCATTTTGCATCCTAGAAGGGGTTATCTCAAAGTGAAACAAGCAGGCCAGAAGTGCTCCGTGACATCAGACCACAGGGCAGCTGAGGGTCTGTGCCAGGAAACCCCTGGAAAACCCCACGCACACCTCGACCGGAGCTGCACAGTGCAGTTTGAATTAATGGGACCCTGCGTGAGTAACCATCCCTTCACTGCTGCTCCATGGGAAGCAAAGGAATTACCTGACTGCTGCAGGTTGCACACGTGTTTTCTTCCCCCAGCAGTGAAGTTCATGGCCATGAACTTGCCCCAGGTGCCTGTGCCAGCCTCCAGCTTCCCTGTCCCTGCAGACCCTGTGTCCCATGTCCTGGTGCTCCCCTAGCAGCCCCCTCCCTCCCTTCCTCCTTCAGCCCATCCTCAAGCAAGCCTGAGAACTCCTGTATTTTGCTGGGACTGCTATCAGTTCAGAGATGTCTGCCTTGCTGGGATTGTCTTTTCCCCTTTCAGCATACCAAAAAGCAGAGAGGAGTAAAGCGAATGCTATCACTAATGCACCATCTCCTAATAAATTAAGCTTGATGAGCTTAGTAACCCTGTTGGAAACACCCTGGCCATGGATGTAGCTTCGGGAGCAGTGCACTCCCTCTCTCTGAGCCGAGCATGCAGGGTGCAGGTTTCGTAAGGAGCAGGGATCCATTTGCCCCCTGGGGCAGAATCTGCCTGGTGTTCAGCAGAGAGCTTTGCTTTCCTTTTATAGTCCACCTTGGAAGGGAAAAAGTGCATTTTTCCCTGTGCCTATCTTGGCTGAGAATGAAAGGTGCTGAGAAATCTGCTCATGAGAGAGGTTTAAGGCCATTCCCACAGAAATCTGAGGGCTGGAAATTTTGACAAAAGTCACAATGGCCCCTGCATATTTAGTGCACAGAACTCCCTACGGCTCACTCCTCAGCATCGAGTGATAGCACAACACCCTGGCCATACATGAGCTTTCAGGTCTTTCTGCTTCTTGTTTCTTTCTTTTTTTCCCCTTCTTGCCACACACTGAATTAGTTATTTGACAATTTATTCTGACATTGTATTATTCCAACAATAGTGGAATGTAATGGTGTGTAATTAGGAGCCAGATTATAACAGTGGTATGAAGATGATTTTGGCAGTGAGATTTTTTTTAATTAAAATTTCATTACTTGAAAAGTGTCATGCTACTGCCCTTTCCAGTGTGTGAACAGTGTCCATGAATGAAAAGGCTGACCCTCAGGGATGGATAGCATGATTTTCAGTCTCTTGCAGTCTAGTTGGACACTCTCCCTAGGCACTGCTCCTCCATACTATGTGAATCTATAAGTGCACAATATATTTTAAAGTCTCTGTAAAGTGTTGATTTTACAGTGAAACTCCTTCCACTTTTGAGGGGGTGGGTTGTTTAGGGAGCTGTCTGTGTAGCATCTGGAGTTGTGAGAAGTCTGTAGCACTACAGACCTGTCAATTTTCTATAGATTATCCTCGCAGCCCCTATCTTTAAATAAAATTGTATGCTTCCTTTCACAGTAGCCAACTGGATTCTTGTCTGTTTATTTGCTTGTTTTAATCATTTTTTCTCCATCTAGTCAAATAAACCTCTAAATTCAGTGTGTATGCTATGGAACTTCATCCAAAACTATACTGTCTCCTTCCTGACAAGGCTGACAGAGAGTATAATCACTTGTATTGTCCAGAGTACTGTTTACATAAAGGAGCAATAAATACCTGTTGAAATTTTTACTGGAGGCCTCCCAGATGGATGGTTCATTTATTATTACAGACAGGGTTTCATTTACTTAGTTATTAAAAAAAGCAGGCCGCTACAGCCCATTTATAACTATATTAAAACTAAATGAAGCTATAAGTATTGCAGACAGGACTGAGTAAAATACATTTAGCGACTTTCCAGGAAATGGCCAGGCAAAGTATTTGAAAGGAAATGCTGAAAACTTTGGGGGTCCTGGTGTGTCTTTCACAGATGTGCTTCTGCTGGCTGGAGCTGCAGAGGGAATGGAGGAGGTATAGTTCCCATATGTTCCTGTGCCATGTATAAATTCTGCAATAGCCTCTCTGTATCAGCCAGTCAGCCATGTGCCTTTGGGAATTGTTCCTTTCCTCCTCTAGCCTTTCTTGACATGGAAAGCTCCAGCTCAAGATGTCAAATAAACTTGTTCTTTGTCCCAGAGACAGAATATCAACTGAATATCAGCTCCAGTTACAAGAGGGAACAAAGGTGCTCCATCAGCATCAATCTGTAAAGGAAAGGCAGGTTAATCAGGTGGATTCCAGAGGTCTTAGTTTGGAAGGTGTCACGACAGGTCCAGCACAGACAGCTGTGAAATTGGAATGAAGGTTGTAGATGGTCTTTGTGACACTTTTCTAGCACTGACAGCTTTTCACCAGACATTCTCACCTGTCCTTTGAATAAAGATAAATTGGTCAGTGGATGGGAAGCACATGGTTGCCTGTGAACCAGATCATGATTTTATTATGTCCAAGCTAGGCAAATAAAGGACAGTCCCAATAAGGAAAAGGTGGTTTCCCAAAGCTTAAGGAATTGTTGACCATAAATTGATGGGGTAGAAAAGCCTAGAAACAAGGAAGCTTGAAATTTTTTAAGCAGAGTTTGTTAGGTGATCAAAAGGCTGCATTTCCACAATCAAGGCAAAAAACAACTTTACTGGAAGCTAGCTCAGCTTCAGTGGTCAAGTAAAAGTATAATTAGAAATGAAAAAGCAATCTGTGCAATAGACATGAAATTTAAAATATATGTAATACAAATACATGTACATGGAACATAACAGTCTAAAAAAGAAAATGTAAAATACTGAAGATGCATAAAAAAAATGGATGATACTAGAAGAAAGTTCAAGGACAATGAGAATATGGGATTTCTTAAGGTACATGAAAAACAACAATAATAAAGAAATTCTAGCAATAGCCCCTCATTAGCTGGAAGTATTAAAGCTGTAATAATGTTAGAGTCAATAAATATTTTTTTTACATGAGAGAAAGCAGGTTTGCCTATTAGACAGACAGGAAGCTGAACAGTATCTAGAGACAGTAAGTTATTTAAAATCAGCTACCCTAGAGAGAAGTATCCATACGCCTCAGAACTTCCATGCCACCATACAGACACTGGCTGGAAGACCACAGGCTAGGAAAATCTGAGGGTCATTTGTGATATACCTTGAAATGTGGCATAAACCTCACCCTCATGATGACTCCAGCATAAGGACAGATGCTTGTAGTGCTGGGGATTAAGCAGTAAGAGATCATTTGTAAGGAAATAATCACTGAGTACAAAATCAGATGCTGCACCTTCAGCAGGGAGACTTGGCAGTGGCAGCTCTGTCTCAGACACATTAAATTCCCCAAGATTTCTGCCACAAAGGCTGACACACAGGCGGTGCTGCAGTTCATGCACTCTTCATTTCACATTTGAAATGAATATTTTTTTGGTGGCAGCATCAGCAATGGCTTGAAAATCAGAGGAAGGGCGTTAGTAAATAACGGGTAATCACACCTAGAGAGGCTCAGGGGGTGCAGGGGCAGGGAGGCAAGAAACAGGTTAGAAAACTGGAAGCAGCACATTCAAAACTTTTATTCCTCAAATGTGTTTCCTCCTGTCACACAGAGCGTGATTAGCCATGGAACTTTGGTAAGCCCTCAGACTGACTGCACTACTTAGGCGTGAGCTGCAGGTCTGTCGCTCATCACTCTTCCCTCTTTCTCAGTATTCATGCATTTTTTGGTGGCTTCCTTGCTCGGGGAGTGGCCTCACAGGGGTTTGTTTCCTCGCTTTCCTGAATTTCTCGCATTTTTAAGGAGGTACTCTGGGTCTTTCTGCCCAAACATCATTCTCCGGAGGTGCTGTGGTCTGTGGGGCACTTTCTCATCACCCTGCCGAGGGCTTAGAAAATGCAGGGTGTGATTCAATTGCATTTGTTGTCCCTTTCCTTAAAGGGGAAAAACATCACCAGGGCAAACACAGTCGTTCACTGGGGCAGCTGCTGCAGAAGAAACCTTATTTCAGCTTCTGCTCATAGGAGAGAGTGATGGCTGTATCCCTTGGAGAGGACTGCCTTGCATTTCTAATGAGACCATCAGTGTAATGGGAATTTAGCAGAATATTTAGCTGGTTTAAATGGTTTTGAAGAGCAGTGTAGACCAGCCTAGATGGATTCAAGCCAAGGACAGAAAACTTTTCCTTCAGAGTATCTATTTTTTATTGAAATTGCTAATTCTATTTCTATAGACTGAGTCCGTTTTTCAGGCATTTAAATTCTACGCTCTGGAATTAAATCTCACATTGATATATAGGCTTCATTCCAGCATTAAGTACATTAATATTTCACCAGCCTGATTTTACTGGCTTTCTCCCTCTGTTTTTAATTAGATTTGATGGTATTCTATATAATCATGTTTTCCTGCATGTTTCTGTGTAGCAGAACTTGCACAAACTGTTTGTTTGGCAATTTTTACAACTAAAACAGCATATATCCAGAGTGAAATTTAGATGCTGCAAACAGTGCTTGCAGAGGTCTTACAAACCTGCTGAAAGCTCTGTTACAGCACTTACAAAATATCCTCTTGATCTAGTTGTTTACCTTAATCCATAAGCTTTTGACTTTATTTTGTATAAAACACAAATAAATACTACACTTTTCAGATAACATAAATGCATGAGCTTTTCCAAAGTGAAACATTTGCATCAGTTATAGCACTAGAGTGAAAAATAATTTCAGCAATCAGAATCTAATTAATTAAAAATTACTACTGTATAAAACCAGTCACTCCTATATTTAGGATTAGTAAACAAAGCTATTTGAAACACCTGTTTTGGCTCTAGGTAAGTAGTGAATATAGCTGCCCATCTGTTATGTGCAAGTAACCAAGGTAATAGCAACAACATTCGTTTCCCTTTTTCTCTCTCATTTTTTTTTCTTTTCTTTTTTTTTTCTTTTCTTAAAGAAAGGAAACATGTTCATCTGTTTCTTATGAATTCTCTGTACTTCTTACCAGGCATATTTTTCCTTGCATTTCTCTTTTAGAAAGCAATGGAAGACAGCCAGAAACTGAAGGTACATTTGTCTTATTGGAGCTTAAGTCATATTATGTACGTGAGCACTTGTAGCTGAAACAATCCCAGTAACATAAGGGCACAGTCTGGGTAGGAACATCATAATCCCACCTGGCATTCTCCCTTATTTTGCTGGGGACAAGAGTTAAAGGTCTTACATGGTGCTGTGCCTCTGGGAAGGTTTTGATTTGCTTTTTTATAATGTGAAGGAATACTTTTCTTCTCCTATATCGGCGCATCAGTTGTGACTTTAAACATCTGGGGTTAGTCTGAAAGTCTTCTAGCATACTGCTACGTAGAATAATATCTATTTTCTTTCTGGGTTTCTGGTAATATCAAAACTAATGTCCAGTTCTTGAAAGGTCACTATGCATTTATGGGAAAGAAAATAAAATGCCAATATTGTGCATTGAAAAATAAGATATTTTTCCAAAAGCATTCAGAATGAAACATTGCGGTAGCGTAAACTCAAATGAGAACTTAGTTATTTGATTTTGATACTTCATTACAACTCTTTGCTTAGTGGGGTTCCTCTTCGGCTAAAATCAAAGTATTTTTCCACTACTGAAGTTCCTTTTCTACACAATGAGCAGAAAACATAGAAGTCCATAATAAATATGGTATTCTGACTGAGGTGCTGCCTGGAATTAAACTGGGACAATATACTTGATCAGATTGACATATTCAGGCGATCTTTTACAGATTGCAAAGACAGTGACTTCTGAGTTTATTTAAATGACAATTGCAATACACATACATTTGTGCCCCGAGGTCACAAATCATTGGCATGTTCTCTCCTAAAGCACTAGTGTTAATGATTTAATTACTATCAATATTTTTCCCTTCCCTTCTTGATTTTTTTTTCTGGTCATTCTAATTATCAGCATTATCATGAAGAAACACCGTATCTTGTATAGTAGCTTAGACCACCAGAGGGACATAAAGAGAGTTTTGTCCCTCATTTGTATAACCTCTCTTGAGGTGCCAAAAGGGAATCTCTCTAACCAGAAAAAAACCACAGAGGAATTTTTTGAGAGTTTTATGCCTCAATAAGTAATTTGCAGGGGGAAGGAAAGAAGACATTAGGCCAAGGAATGTGAAATTTATCAGAAGTTAAAGTGAAATACAAGGTGTGATGCCTGCTGCTTCTTTCGTGTGCACCAGCAGATGTGAAGGATAATTCCAGGCTTCAGGCATGTCTTCGCTGTGGAAGAAAATAGATATCCTGCTAAGAAGGGCTATGCTGGAAGCATCTCAGACTGGCTCCATACGTCAAAAGTGACAACAGATTCTCGGCTGGCTCTTGAGGACGACCTCCTTCAGACACTGCACCACTGACATCTCCTTCCCCAGCAGCTCCTTCTTCTCAGAAGGAGAATCTTCCAGCTCTATCAGAAATCTTTGACATAAGGCCTGACTCCACCCTCACACTTGAAACTTGTTGTTACTTGGATGTTAATTCCCAGAGGGGAAACTAGATGTCTTCCTGCTACTCCCTGGGCTCTGGCTGGGGCTGAAGATAACACTTGCTTGGGACTTAGCTTTCCTGCAGCAACAAATCAGGAAAAAAGACAGACAAACAAAACAGCAAAGCTGCAAGTCTCAACTATTCCATTTGAGCAGGGTGGTTCCCGGCCAGCCTGTGATGACCTCCCATCCCAAATCCCCTGTAATTTTGACCAGGAGCAACTCCTGGCCCTTTGGCATGCTGGGATGGACAAGAGTCCCTTCTGAACCAACGCAGTGAGCAACCCTCAGATTAAAACAGGTCAGGCTTTTTAATAAGCTGTGTAGGAGATTTGGACTCACAGTCACATTGACACTGGCAGATGTTGTATATCAGTGCCCTCTAGACCACTTTGTGTTTTCTGCTGCATGAAAGTAAGCCTGCACACCCCCTCCCTTTCCCCTGTAACTGAACGGCCCATCACCCCAGGCTGCAACCCCTTGGTTACTGGAGAATGAAACCAGCTGGCTTGCTGAGACATTTCTCAATATCCCAAACTCATCCTCATTTCCTTTCCTTATGTCTCTACCTGTCACATTCTTTGTAGAGAAAGGAACAAATGCATTAATTAGAGTGTGGTGAGCACTCCTGACTGGGCCCACACCTCACTGCCTCCACAACCTCACAGAGATTTCACTAAAAGTGTGTAATTAGGTTCTGCAAAGTGACTTCCTGACCGTATGTGCTCTTTTCAAGTGCAGAAGCCCTAAGTGGTGCTGTGTGTTTTTCAGAGCTGCTTTGAGTACCACTTCATTTTTCCAGCTTTTGTTTACAAGGCTGTATTTACTTACTTCTTTACCAGTGTCCAAATACATCAAAGCCAGGTTCATTTTAAAAAATCTGAAAGCCCATGGGTGATGTCACTAACTGGCCTGGATTTTGCATGTTCTGAAGTGTAAAGGCTGTGTTTGCACATGAGCTTGTCTGTGCTATTCTCTCCATCCTTATACTAGTTTGCCAGAATGTGTAAAGAAATCCCATCCCGAACAAGGGTTGGTTTAAACATGGTCTGAAGTGCTCTGCTAACACAGGGTGTACCACAGCTCATTCTGTGCTGATTCTGTGTCAAAGTGCTTTTCAGATAAATTACAATTTAATGTAACGCCTCTCGTGAGCTTAAAGTACTTTTCTTCTCTTCTGTTCGCACTCTCTTCAAGTGGGGTCTGCTGGTCCAGTTGTGGCGTTTTTCTTTCAACCACTATTGTTTTAATGATGGAAATGAGCTGTTAAGGAGAAACATTCCTCAAAAGCATCCATACTCAAAACTGATCTACCTTTCTTAAGACATTTACTGCAAAATGGAATCCTTGTAACATAAACACCCTCTCCTCACCCGGGAAGTGCTTCAGCCTGGGCTGTGAGAGCTGCCTTGGTGCCCAAGGAGCCTCTCTCTCCAGGCCAGCTTCAGCTTCACCCAACAGGTGACAGTGTGTCCTGGCTGTGGCTTTATAGATGAGGGCTGAGGGCCTCACCTGAGAGTGAAAGCTGTTTGGGAACCAGTGAAGACTTTCAGGCACAGGAGTTATACCTGCGCAGCTCCTGCTTTACAAGGTAGACCTGTGCACTGGCAACCTGATACATCCTTGTGACAAATACATGGATCAGGCCAGCCAGATCCCACTCTAGGGGAAAAAAAAGCAAGCAAGCAAGTTTTTTATGATGACCTGTTTTTTTTCCTATCCCCAGTGTTAGGAGCGTGTTTGTAGGCTGATGGTAGTTCCAAAAGGGGCTGCGAGCCCCAGGCAGGCAGTGCTTTTCTTGGAAAGCAGTGCTTCTGAAATGAAAAACAGACAGGGAAAATAAAGACAGACTAAGACATACAAGCAAGCAGAGTTTGATGGACCAGTGCTGCGGTTTGTTGCTCCTTTTGTGTGGATAGTACCGGATCGCACTCCTTGGCTCACACCTCCACACAACCCGAAGGCTTCAAAATACCCTGGTTGCTTCTAATGACAAGCTCACAAAACACTTTTTTATATGTTAATACAAAAATCCAGGACACTAATAAATACACAGAGCTATCTAGAACGTTTTATTATATGCTTTTGATTTTTCAGCTTCCATTTAGAAGAACTAAACTGCTAAACCTAAAGTAAATGTATTTAACTACCACATCACTAGCAGAAATTCATGCACTCAAAGTTAAGGGAGAGCAGGTAGTGATACCCTGGGAGTTCTGCTTTTCACACAAGCACACCACTTTCTGGTTAAATCACTATCAGTGCAGATTTCATCATGTAGGTGCCGAATTCCAGACCTGAGCTTTCTGTTTTCAAGCACTGTTTTCTCAGGGATGGCCTAAACAGGTCTAATTAAAAGAATGAGCAATTATAAGATCATTTGGATCCCTGTAAGTGACAGGGTCCAAAGCCAATATGGATCTTGTGGTGTTTACAGGAAGCTTTGCCTCTCTGACCTGGTTTAGCTCCTAGGAGCTGTATCCTGTGTCATCATACCTGTCCTGTTTGCCCACTTCTCAACAGGGCTTGTTAGCTGGGTCAGTGCCTGCACTGATACAGCCATCAAAGGTTTTGCTTACTTGGGAGGTAGCAGAGAGAGCTTTTTCCTGACAATGGACATACTTTGAGATAAAACATAGGAAAGTCCTGCTGGGAGATTGCCAAGTCCCTCCAGCTCAGTGAGTGTCCTGTATATTTGAGGTGTCTGCGTTGTGATGAGATTTTGCTGAATTTGATACGTTGATTTTACAGAGGAGGAATGTTGGCACAAGTAGCAGGAAATGTGGGAAAAAAGCAAGAGGAGAATCTTTAAGAGATGAACTAGCAAGGATTTCTGCTCTGACCCCCAGTCCTGTTCTTATACACCTACGTTCCCTGAAAGGTGCCGTGGGGAAATAGAGAAGCAGCTGCGACAGCAGCAACAGGCAGGGACTGTGTGTACAGCAAGGAGCTGAGGAGAGCGTGGTGAGGCTCTGTGCTCTTTTAAGACACAGCACACCATGTAGCCCATGTAAGAGTCATGCTTTTCAGGCACACTCTTGGAAGATCTCGGCACAAGTACAAGGAGGTGGTTTGAAATTACTACATATGTCTTCTTGCGATACTTGCACTCCGGGGACCACCCACGTCACAGGATGTGTTTGAATTGCTCACCAAGCTTTCTTCTGGAGTCGAGATGAAATTACAGATTCTTTTTTCCCAGAGTGCAAGAAAAATTATCAAATTTCTGAATTATTACTATTATTACTGAGGCACTTTTTAAAAATAGGTCCTATTCTTGAAGATTTTTCAAGCACTGGGAGAAATCTTTGCACCTCTTCAACTCCTTTAACTGCTGGTTACTTAATCTTAGATGGTAAAAAAAAAATGTATGGAGGTAAAACCAGACTCCTCTTCTTTGTGAACCAATTTAAGCAAGTCAAGGAAAGGGTAGGGGAAGGGAGGACGAAATCCTCATTAGAAAAGATGCATTGTTTTCTATGTTTACATGACAGTGGAATCCTGTGGATACTCAAGTGCACTGAGACAATATATTTTAGTTTTAATTGTTTCAGTCAATGTCAATTTTACATCGAACATTCAATAAAGTAAAAGTGGCCTTTGGGAAACATCACTGAACCTTATTTTGTGGTGCAGTATTGCCAGTGTAAACATCTACTCCTGTTTTGTAAGCTCAAAGCCAAATGGACAAAAAATTTCCTCTCAGGGAGATTACTGACCTGTCAGCATCAAAATATTATTTTTAGCATATAAAAATTGTTCGTCAGTGATTGTAATAACAAGAATCTTTGCAAAATCCATTATTACTCTAATAAACATTCTCTTTTAGGCAGCAATAGTAGCAAATTAATTAAGAAGTTAGCTGATAGCAACTGGATAAGATATAAAGTGTCACAGCTACAAAGGTACTGGGATAAAATATATTTTCTTTCTATTTACATTATTAGATATTTACAGTAGCTCTGATAAAATACCCAATCTAAAGCATTTTGATAAGTTATAATTTCTTCTGCTTGCCTTCCAGAATGCTAGAAGATGACCTCAAGTTAAGCAGTGATGAAGAAGAGAATGAGCAGGTAAGTACCAGAAAAGTAACGTGTCACTTGCAGCATGTTTCATGTCCAGACTGAGCTACTGCAAATATTTTGCTAATGCCTTTTCTAAACATACATAAAGGTTATCAAAATACATGGCAGTACTGTAACTGGAGTAACAGATGTTGCTGCTCAGAGCCAGCCTGCGTGTGCTAACTGCTGGATTGGTAGGGAACATGTTGCAGTGCTCTTGATTTATTACCTTGATGCGACCCAGAAGGTTTTTGTATCAGCTTCCTTCTGATTTGAATTTGTTTTGTTTTAAAGAGTGGCCAAGGAGGAGAGAAACAGGAATTCTGGATTAAGGGTTCAGGCCAACTTTGCAGTCATGAGCTGGCCCTGGGGATTAGCTGCTGGGCTGCTTATCTCTTACCTGCCTCCAGCATCCCCCCAGCCCTGGCCTCTTCTCTGAGCATTTTCGGTCCTGACTCTGCATGGCCCATGCCTGCTAAGAAAGCTTAAGACAACTGAGAAAGCTAAAGACAACTGGCTGTGCATTTAATTCACTCCGTAACACAGCGATTACAGCAACTGCCTGTGTTTTAAACACCGTAAACCACCTGACTGGCAGCAGATACACCGTCCAAAGTTTTCCGTGTGTCAGGAGAGCTGGGTTTTGTTGGCTGTAGGAGGTGTCTCCCAATTTTTCCTTAAAATATTGCTGTGTTTTGTCTAAATAATTAAGGACTCAATAAAATAGGGCTGGAGCTTGACTTTCCCATGACTGGGAGTGCCTTGTTGCCAAGCAGTGCTATGCTGTGCTCTCTCCTTCTCAGTATCCTGGCATGGATGATTTGGTTGGAAGTGAGAGGCCAAAACCCACTTCCCTTCCTTCTTTCCCGAAAATGCACAACCCATGCCTTCACCATAGCATATGAGGGCAGTACTGCTCCTGGTTGTATCTCACAGATATGGTGTGGTTTTCTGACCTGATTTTGGCTGGGATAGAGTTAATTTTCTTCCTGGTAGCTGGTACAGTACTGTGGTTTGATTCAGTGTGAGAACAGCATTGATAACTCCCTGATGTCTCAGTTGTTGCTGAGCTTACCCTGAGTCAAGGACTTTTCAGTGTCTCCTGCTCTGCCAGCGAGCAGGTGCACCAAAAGCTGAGGGGGTCCATGGCCAGGACAGCTGCCCCAAACTGGCCAAAGGGATTTCCCTTCCACAGAACATCATGCCCAGTACATAAACTGGGAGGAGTTGGCTGGGAGGCACCAATCACTGCTTGGGAATGGGCTGGGCATCAGTCAGTGGATGCTGGGCAATTGTATTTCGCATCACTTGTCCTTTTTTGGAATTTATTTCTCTCTTTTTGTTGTCTCTCTTTTCATTGCAATTATTCTTGTAATATTATTATTTTATTTTATTTCAACTGTTAAACTGTTCTTATATCAACTCACAAACTTTTTGTTTTCTTGCCTCTCCTCCCCATCCCACAGGGGGAGTGAGCAAGTTGCTGGCTGGGGCTAAGCCATGCGAGCTTCAAATATGATTATTTCAGTCATGCGTAACCGGAGTATCTAGATGGGTAGGCTGGACGGGTATCTAGACTTTTGAAATTCAGGATCTTAGACAAATAATTCTAGGTACATAGGCATGAAGTTCTTCCAGGATTTTCTTTATCTCTTGTTATTAGATGTCTCTATTTTACAATATATTCCAAAGAAAAGGTAAATCAAAACTTTTTAATATTTATACTAAACCATTGTTTCATCTATTTTGAGCAAAGCTTCTTGGTGTTGAGAAGATTCAGCACATAGATTCAATTATTTACATATTTATACAATTTCTTTTTGTTTAACATATTTCATCCTGAAACGCTTCACATTTAATTACTCTTCCTGCTTGTCTAGATAGTTTAAAATACAGCTCACAGACAGCATAGGGCAAAGTAAAGTGAGGGATGAGGGGATGTCTGAAGAGTAACAACAGCAGACCAAAGTGCCATGATGCTTGCAGCCAGGGGCTGGGTGATAGGGGAGGCACGAGCTGCTGGCCAGGAGAGATGTCCTTCAGGCAGGGAGATGGGATCCTGAGTAATAGACGTCAAAGTGAAACAGGCTGGAAAAGCCAGAGAGAAAAAATTCTGGTTTGCTTCATAGCCAGCAGAAAAGGACATGTGGAAGTGTTTATCGTGCATAAAGAACATGAGTAGGTTTAGGCAAAGAAGAGATTGTGGAAAAGTACTGCCGGTCAGGCAGGCGCACATGGACCTCTAGTTTAGCACTATGACTTGTAATTATTGACATCTTCCGTGTGCTGCGCCAGGCCTATGCTCGGTCACCAGGGCTCCAAGATGCAGCTGGTACAGGATGGGTCTTTCACCTCGGTGCTCGAGCAAGCTCTGCAGAGCCAGGACAGAGCTCACCACCCATGCAGCCAAGAGCAGGGCTGACATCCCACGACTCACATCTAATCATCACAGGCTCTAGCATGAACAGCCTTTGGAGATTACTTAGTTATTTGGTCCCCTTTCCTAGTCACATTTTTTTCCTAACTTGACTCTACAGACAAAAATCTCCCAGAGGCACAGCGGGCTCCTGCTGTATGAAATGTTTTGCAGAACCTTAGGCTGAGACCTGCAGGTTTGCTTTATGAACAATCCTAAAAAAAATATACCTGCTGGAAAAAAAAACCACTACCTTTCCATCCACCTAGCAGGAAATAGACACAAAAAAGAGTAGCACAGACCCTCTTCCAATAACTGCTCAGATGGACCTGTGTTTAAATGTCAGCAGGAGAACTCATTTCCTTTTACTTCCTAACTCTGAGGCTCTTTAATCTCGTATCTCCTGAGCACAGGAACAGGAAAGAAAGACATCAGAGATGAGTGGATAGGAACAGTACATGAGAGATTCCCAGATATTCCTCCTGTAATAAATTAACCTTTGAGCAATCAAACTTATTCAAGTAGTCCAGTTTCTCAAAGAGCTGAAGGTGAGCTGTACACAAGTCAGGAAGCTTTTAATTTTGCCGATTTCTAAATGGGGAAGTTTAGGGGGAAAACTTTGGAGGAGATTTTGCATTTATGTCTGAAATTGCCAAGCAGCAAATGGGAAGTTTCTGAAGTGGTACAAAGTGGGACAGGTGCTTCTGTGCTCCCAGGGCTGGCGTTTGGAGTGCTGTGACCAAACCAAGGAATGTGAGCCATGGATGAGGGAGGCCAAATGCAAGACAGAGGCATGATTAAAAGCTTTGAGACTGCAGTGGGCAAAGCATTCCCAACCCTTCCCTCAACGCCAGCAATTAAGGTAGTGAGATTCACAGGCCCAGGAGAAGCCAAAGAGGCTGGGTTTGAGCTGAGTACATGTGCGCCCATAGTAATTATATTATCCACACATATTAGTCTCGTAATTTTAATTACATAAATGTATTTTTCCTCTTTAATGAGCATAGTTTATCCATTTAAACTGATCGTTTCAATTTTACAGGCAGTGATCATAGGGTCTAATATGCAGAGAGAAAATTTCCTGTTGGCATATTTTACACCACACAGATTGAAGAAAATATACTTTTTAATCCCCAATCAATATCTGAAGAGCATGCAATTAGCAGATACCAAGGTAGTTACCATAAATCTGCAAGTTAAAGAGCCAATTCATTCTGATTTATAACACATAGAGTAATAATTTCATCATCGTCTCTCCCAGAAAGCATCTGAAGCTTTGTAGCATGAAGATGTCAAAATTGTACTTAAGATTGTTCAGAGTACTGAATTGTAGTGGTTATTGCCTTTTGCTTCTTTGAAGTGTGGCATAGCACATGAAACAGTCCCCATTATAATACCCTGCTCTTCTCCGTAGAGGTCACTGGATAACTTAAATCAGTCTTGGGTGAAATATTAAAAGGAGATTGCCAATTGTAATATGAACAATTCTCTTCCCCCCCCCCTTATTTGTCCTTTTACAACATGAACGTTTTGTAATAGAAAAGAGTTCCTTTAAGGGGAGAAAGATCCCTGGCATCATTTGTGCAGTTCATGTCAATCAATAGCCAAATAAATTAACTGACTGGTATGCATACATGGAATAATAATCTAACATATTTTTGCAACCCAAGTCTGCTTCCTCGTACGCATTTTTTTTGTGCAGGATCAGGTTGGTTGCCGCTGAAGTTTTGTGGCTGTGAAAATTTATTACCCACAGAGTCAATCTGCATTCTGGCTGCCAAGTCTGAATAAATAGAGTCATTGTGCTTGTCTGGAATATGTAACCGAAGTTCATCGAGTCAGCTTGACTTTCACATCCCACGAGGTTCATAAAAGCCAACACCCTGGTATGTGCTCTTGATTCCTGCCAAAATTTTGTAAAATTGTATAAACAGAAGTTGAAGAAGCAATCAGAACACACTCCCAGGGACATGGCTCTGCACTCTAGCCCCAGCTGATCTCAAAAGGGAAGACACAAGATTTTTCTTTTCAATGAAAAAATAGTATGACTACTCTCCTGTGGCGGCAGGTAACTGCAGGGGCTGAAGATGCCCCCCTCGCAGAATGCACAGGGAGGCAGCAATCCATCCTCTCAAGTTCCTTAATTTTGCTCATGTGCTCTGCACTGAAGGAAGGGATCAGGCAGCATTTGCCTGCAAGTGGCCACCCTCCTCAAGAGAGGACCGGGACAGACTGGCCCTGCAGGGTGTGAGCGGTGTAAGCGAAACCAGCCCCCCCGCAGGCAAGCCAAGACAAACAGAAAGCCTTGTCATTTCACAGGAGACCTCGGGGGAAGAGCAGCCTCAGAAAATTCACAGCTTTAGCACAGTAAAATAAAAGTCTTGTCAGCCTGATCTGGCTTGCCACCCAAGCCCCATAGGGTGATGAAAGCCCACCCAGCCTGGCGCCCTCCTGGGCATCTTGGGGTTGCCTCCCACCCATGGCAGCCTAGGGACAGTTGGGGTGGGCTGCTGGCCCTGGGGGACCTGTCCATGCTTCAGCATCACCCTGGTCATGGTCGAGCCATAAAAACTGATGCTAATTCAAGCTACACCCGTAGCTCCCGTGGGAACATAAGTGCCTATGTTTCTTTCCCATCACACGTGACTTGAGGGTTACCAGGGTGCATCGCTGGAAATGCATCTTTCTGGTAAGACTGTCTGCAGCACAGGCATTTAGGACAAGCCAAATCTGTCACAACACTGCAACAGGACAAAAGTCCATCTATGTGCTCAATGGCAATTGGTGTGGGACTTTTCCCTTTCGCTTCTGCGTATGGAGTGACAATCAACAAAAAGAGGAAAATTATCCTGAAATGAACAGTCATGCATCTACTTTCTTCTAGAAGGAATAATTTTTAGTAGAGTCTTTATAAACAGTACTTCTACATATGAAATATAGTATTTCAGCTAATTTGAAGCCATCTGTAATAAATTCTGAAACAAATTGATAAAGGAGCAAAGCTTTCTTTCTGTAAGACCTCTGTTAGGACGGCACTTTACAAAGTCAAAGATCAACTGAGCAGAGCACCAAGCAGGAACATCTAGAGAGGAGTGTTTTATTGGGCAAATTGTAACACAACACTGCATAGCCCTGTTCATTGTTAGAACGATTTTTACACCATGCAAATTGTGTTCACATATGCCATGTCCAAATATTTTAACCACATTAAGTCATTTTAGTGTTGTGTTCCATTTTATTCACCTCTTCATCAGTGCAATACTTGATGCTTGATCAGAAGGGAAGATGAGTGAGAAAGGACATGAGAACGCTCAGGCCTGGAGAAAAAGCACAGAGCCTGCATCATTTCTGCAAATGAATTTCTCTCAAAAAAATGCCTTGATAAACTTGGAGGAAAATATCTTTCTGATGAGAAGTTTCTCACTCCACTGAGCACAAAAAATGTATTTCATGAAGTCTGGCTACATGTGAGTCTGACTGCAACCAAAACTGCACAAATCAGAGATAAGCAAAAGTGGAAAAAATGAAGTTTTGGGTAAAGGAATGGCTGGAACCTCAGGTGTTTTTTCCTTTGATCCAAATGCTCTGTTCAGCTCCCTGTCACTATAATGTGAGTGCGTTTTTAGACTGGAGGAATTGCCGCTGTAACAGCCTTACTTAACTTGGGTAAGTCTATTATTTCCTGTGTATTAAAGAAGCAATTCTTTTGGTATCCAACTTAACTAGAATCCAGAGTAAGATTTAAGCCAGCTGAGCCAAGGTTTTTTTTGTGGTTTGCCAGCTCTGATTTTAAAATCTCCGTGACATCTAAATTTGCACTTCCACAAGGCATGACAAGAAGACCGAGATTGCCTCACTGAAACTGTCAGATGAAACAAAATAAGAGCTCGGTCTTGTCCTGCCAAACTTGGCTCACATCACTGCCTATCTTACAAAATCAGATTCTATGGCTGGCAGGCAGGATCAAGCTCTAAATTTGAATGCCACAACCATAAATGACAGAAAAAAAGTTAGGCATCTGCTTGGATCTTGGACACGCACAGAATTTGTGGACATTTGAACATGGCACTTTGCTGTGCATGCTCCTCAGTAGAAAAACTCTGAAATAGACAGGAAATTAATTTTAAAGTGTAAGGGCATCTTGCTTGTCTCTTCATGTGGATGCTGTGACTAAGTTGAGTTTTAGCTTGGTAAATCTCCAAAGCCTGCCCTTCTCCACTCATATCACCTTTATCCAAGACTTCTTTCTGTATCTGACGTAACACTCTTAACCCCATCTTCTTGAAATCTTTCCTTAGAACTTTTTCCCCTTGTGAAGCAGAATTACTGTATGAACATCTGTTTTGACTGGCGTGGGAACGTATCCCAGTGCAATCAATTCAGCAGTGTCAGCTGACCTGAGGCATAAAGCAGGATGAGATCCCACATCTCCAGTCTGGATTTTGCTTGTCCCTGTCTCTCATAAGCCTTCCAGCCTGTGCATTTTTCCTCCTGCTGCAGAGAGCCCTTGCTGAAGCCAGACACTGTGCCTGAGTCTTAGTCCTGCTCAAGCCTGGCCACCGAGCTCTGTTTGCCTCGAGGCCAGTGCATTCTGGCGTGCGTGCAAGAGAATGGGTAAATGACCAGCAGTCTCAAATAATTAGTGCTGTTTGTAAAATCACAGCTATTAAAAGTTGTAAGAGGAGAGCACACCCGCACCCCACTTACGTCTCTCTCACACGTGTGCACACACTCATGCACGCACACAAACACAGTCTCACAGCCTCTCTGGGAGCTGCCTGCTGCTCCCTGCAAGGCAGAAGGTCAAGCTCGCTTCTCTCCCCTTGGCCACTGAGCTCGGGCAGGGGTGATGCCAGCATGAGGAGCTGTGTGAAGGAGGCGTGGTGCACAGAGGTGGATGACAACAGAAACAGAGAAAGAGGCACCTGAGAGCATGTCAGAAAACAAAACGAACACAGAAGGGGAAAGGGATTAAGAGAATAAAGGAATTAATGAAGAAAAGAAACTGGGGGGAGAAGGACATTATAAAGGGAGTAGAAGCTATATTAGAACATGATGAGAAATAAGTAAAAAGATTCAGGAGCCAATGCACCAAAACTACCATTTAAGAAAAAGATACTGAGGAACCATTGCTACAATTTCTCCTGCACCTAGGATGAAAACTGCCTCCTCTGAAGTCTGTGAGATTTTAACCAATGGTTTCAATCAGCCTAGGGTGTTACCCCGTCTTCTTTGTTATTTCCTAGCACAATCCAAGCAGATACTGGGGTAGTAGCAAATGCATCACAGTTGATTGACATAGCACATCCCTGGGAAGTGTTACCACTATTTGGGGAATTTAGGCTTGTCTTTCCCCTATTTTCACATATATGGACTTCTCAAAAAAAATCTACTCTAATTTCTGAGCTTTCAGACTTCCCAATAAATCTTTTAAAGCCTGTGGCACAACACTGACAATTCTTGTCTGCGATAGCCTAAGTGCAAGCAGCCAAGTTACTTTTTCCTGGATAAGGAGACTACTTCTGTGGAGACAGAGGAGGTTTTCCAAGGTGACTGCTGCTTTGTTTGCAATGACTGAAACCTTCCTACAGTGGCATTGGAAATTAACCATTTTATTGATGTAAAATAACAAGGATTTTTCTTCTGCTTATCTCCACTGAGAAAGATTGAAGTTAGCTCATTTGTGTTGAAACCTTGCATGGTTTTTGGGGCCAGACTGCAGGAAAAATCTGAGCAGAGCCAGGACAGAAGATTCAGCATTTACAGATCTATAAAATTCTCTGTATGGTTAATACCCATGCTGATTATACAGCAATTTGGAGATCCAAATCACTTTACAAGTATTAACTACTTAATACAATGCCCCTGAGAGGTATTTAGGTAGAGCTAAGCAAGAATTATTATCTCTATAGAACTGACAGGGAGACTGTGACTGAGAGGTGGCTTGTTTGAAGCCACATGGCAAGTCAGCTGCAAAGTCAGGATTAGCGCTTGGGTCTTTCACTCCCAGGTGCCATGTTCAAGTCACTAGACTGCATTGCCCCTGAAGATTTATAAGGATTAATGGGCAGAGCAGAGGAGAAAGAACAATGTATGCCAAGAATATAATAATAAAACTCCAGCGTGAAAAATTAATACTGAGGTGTTGAAAGGCCTCAGAGAAATCACAAAATCCAGAAGGAGTTTTACAGTTTCTTAAAAGATGTGGCTCTGATGATAACCAACTCCAAAATGGGAAGAAAGGGAGACTCTTTTAAGTCCTACAGCCTGTAAATCTTAAATAAGTATGAACCAGACAGTGAAAATCACATTCATACATTTATATTGCAAATTTACAGAGAAACACTCAAGCTGCAGTTTACAAGTGATTTTAAATTCCTCAGAAATCCACACTGGAAAGCAATCCTCAAACAAAGCCCCTAGGAAGAGTGAGGAGTACAGAATAATGCAGTGAGAGAAGACATGTTAGGAATCGCTTACGGTGCATTGCCTGACCTGATCTCCTCGGGCAACTTCTTGTGGCCACACGGTACTCATGGGCATTTAAACAGGGCAAGTCTGTGGGTGCAAGAGGTTTTCATTACCTCTGTTTTCAGCTCTGATGAGCAGCTCTGCAGTCTTCAAGGAGAACACCAAAAACTGGAGAGGGTTTCAAGATGAGGGAGACAGATGCTTAACATGTTGGGAAAACATGCCTTGGAGTGAAAGATACCTGCAGGATAAACCGAGCTTGTCTGAAGCAGAGCTGCTGGCTGGCTGGCTTGATCACAGTCTATGAACACCTGTGCTGGGAGAGGAGCTGTGAGGCTGCAGGGCAGCTCTGTCTCACAGGCACAGCTCTAACTTCCAGCACAAGAAGGTGTTTATAAACTCATCTTAATATGGAAGGCGGAAGACTGTGCTTGTGGTTGGACTGAGGTGGGTTCGCATTAAGAGGATTATCCAGAAGTTTTGCTCTGGGTCCACAACAGCACCCAGATTTGAAGCTGAAAAAAAACCACTCTGCAGAATCCCATCACCCAAGCTGCAGTGTGCAATCAGGTTGTGCCCTTCACAAAAATTTCTTCCTGGCTTCACTAGCTTAGGAATAAACTTCATTTAAGCTAAAAACAAACAAAACCTTAGGAAATGAAAACAGAATCAACATGGAAGACATGTGGAGAGTGAAATGTGAAAGAAGACAGATATAAAAGTGTTTTTCCTGGTTTCGTTCCCAAATGGCAGTATATAGTAATGACATCTTTCCTTAACCCTGGCTTGGAAAAAGTGTGTCTACAGCTCGTTAGCTGCAGTCCAACACAGGGTGACATCCAGCACTCTGGGTGGTTGTTAATACGAGAGCTGCTGACTTAGATCATAAATGGTTCACTGCACAGTTCCAGGGCAGCACCTACCACCCAATGAAGACAAACAAGATGCTCTGGAAGCTACGCAATTTACTCGTGCACAGGCAGCATGTATTGCTTCGCTGTCACCAAGGAAATGGTTCAAATTCTCACCGCGTGTACACCTGTGCCATCCCAGTGAGGTCTCTGGTGCAGCTCGTGTAACTCCATACAATCGCTGTAACTGAGCTCTCTCACAACAACAGCAGTTAATCCACAGGACAGGCAAGATGGAAAGCAAAATGTCTGAATCTGCCAACAGCCAATTTATTGGCTTTTATTTGCCAAAGGTTGCTGTGGGTGAAGTATAGGAAAATGCATCTACAGTCAGCCCAGAGTGCCTCCAAGACAGTCTTCCAAGCCCAGCAGAACATACTTCAGTAGTTCTCATTTGTTTCTTATCCAAAAATGCCTGTGAGCCCAGCAGTTTATGAAGCAATCCTTTTGCAACAAATTAAAAAAAGAGGGATTTCTGGGGAGCACTCTTAACACTCCTGTATCTCCATCTCAATAGCTGTATTCAACCCGTTCTGCTCACTGCTCAGTCCCAATTACTGTGAGCTAGCTCACTGCTCAGTCCCAATTACAATAAAAGTATTTAATTTCCTCTCTGATTTCCCTTCAACAACAGATTGCAACTTGTCACACTTCAAGCTAATTTTGGTAGCTCATTTAACACACACTGAAACCTGAATATGTTCCCAAGCTCTGGCTCATTGCAATAAAGGATGGAGAAAGGAGATGAAATCTGTGGAGATTGAGAACCCAGACATGATTACTGCTGGCTGAAAACTTGTTTTGTCGCAGTAGTCTTGGGGTACAGCTAGAATCTTTAATGAATGGTTGATAGACTATAGGCAGATCAATGAAACTCTGCCCTAAATTATCTGAACCAACTCAGCTGGGGATCAAAGTCTAACCATTGTCCTGTAATATGCAATTCTTGATGTAGTGAAACAGCATAATTCATACTCATTTACTGTGGCTGGTTTCTCTAGCCCAAGTACCTGAGATACTTGAGTGGTTTATTTCACCTTCCCCGCTTCCTACTCAGCATTTAAGTTACAATGTGGTGAGTTGGCCTCCAATATCCGTGTTCATATTGAAGAGAACCTTCTTCCACTGATTCCAAGAACTGAAAATTCAGGATTATGTTCATTGCTGGTGAACACATTCTACCACTTATCAAGAGAATATTAAGCTTCCCATAAAGCACTTTTTAGTGCTAAGTCTTGGAGATATTTAAATTCTTTCAGCAATATCAAAATTATTTCTTATCTTCAGTTTCTATAACCAGCAATAGTCACTTACTTCCAGGAATAATAACGACTGTAGAACATATTCTCAGCTTTCTTGATGGATGATGAGTTGGCCTCAGTAAAGTTGTTAACGATGTAAAATAAAATGCAAATTAAATAGCACAATCAAAATGTAGCTATTAAAAAAATAGTCATGCAGGCATTATATGATACTAAGTACCACCCTTTTGCTTACGTTGTTAGATAGATAATACCAGCATATTAGAAACATAATAAATCACAAAAAGCTGTTTCTATAGCTGTGAGTTTCTCAAACTATGGGTCATAACCCTCCATGGGGATTCATGAATGAGTTTGAATAGGATCACAAACTGTTAGCAAGAAGTGAGGGCAGATATTTCCCCCTAAGTGGAGCAGCCCAGTCCTGTAGCAGGGAGGGGAACAGGAGAGCAGACTATAATTAGTGGCTGCAAGTATTTATACTTGCTAGGGAACTGCTAACTACCTTTAATTACAACAACTCACTTTCTCCAAGAGAGGGGAGCAATATAGGCTAGAATTAAAATTGCTGGATAGTTGCTAACTGCCTTTCATTGCAGGCAATAGATCTGTTTCTCCAGGGAGGAAGAATAAACTTGTGACTGGATCTTATTCCCCCATCATTTAGAAATGGGGCCATTACCAACTCAGGGGGCCACACAAATATGCAATCAAACACAGTTGTATTTCCAGACTGCGTAAGAAAGAAATCAATAGTCTCATTTAGAGAATGTGTGACCACCAGGCAAAGACTGAGGTGCCCCATGCAATTTGCATTGCACCTCAGTGAAGAAGGATGTTTATTAAAGGACTTTAAATAAGAGGGTAATTGAAAAAGTAGAATGATCTCACTGAAAAGCACTTGTACATTTCTTTCTGTGTCCCTGCCTGTCATCTGAACCCACTTTCTTGTCCAGAAGGGATCACCTTTTCAAAGCTTTCAGCAACTGGATGCACCAAGATGGAAACTGAAGACTGGCACTTGAGGCTGCAGTTCCACACAGTGTCTCCTGGCTCGGTTAGCACACCAAATGGGTCAAGACGAGGGACCTCTCCTCTTCCCTCCTGAGGGCAGCTTTCCTCAAGCCTGGAAGAGAAATTATCCAGCACTACTTCCTCTCAAAATTAGGGATTTTAGGGAAATAGAACGGTGATATGAACCCCGCATCGCATATTAGGGACTTTTAGCATCATCAAAATTCATGTTTGCTTTCTTGCAGTCTCTGCAATATCCACGAGGCCTGTGGCTACAGAGCAACCTGTCTCCTTCAATGCCTTCTGGCTACCACAGCCACCACGTACCTTTCTCCAGGAGTGCTCTGAAGCTGCAGAAGGGAGTGGAAGCACTGTCAGGTGGAAATGACCTTGCTGGTGGACATGACTTATGTCAGCAGCAAAGGTCTCCACTGCACACTACCCCCCCAGCACTGTTCCAGTTCTCACACTGCACCCTGTGATGTGACACCCTCTCCCTGGGGAAGCAGCTCAGAAAAGGGATCTAGGTTAGAAATAACATAGGGGAAATCAGGAGAAAAAAAAAAAAAAGAAGAAAAGAAATGAAGGAAAATCGTTATTTTTTGACTAGATCAGTTTTCTAACCTGTTGAATTGCACAACCACATGAGCACCTGTGGTGGCCTGAGCCAAGAGTGGGAAACATGAGAAGTGTCTTGAACAGTACTGCCACGTAGTGGCTGCATGAGAGGGAAGGACTGGCCCTGGCTGCTGTGGGGAGGAAATAAAGAGGTGACCTGAATGGTGTCTACAGAACTTGGAAAATATGGAAAAGGGCTCAGATAGTGACAGAAGCTCCTGAGTTTTGCAGACAAAGATGTAATGTAGTGCAGCCCTCAGCATCAAAGCTGGCCAGCTTGAAACTCAAAAGGGTCATAGCCTCCTGCTAGTGAGAGTGATTAGGCAAGGGAGCAGAGGAACTTGTGTTGGCCCTGGGCATTAAAAAAGAGTTTAAGCCGTAAGTCATCCTAAAACTAAGTTTTGGGTCTCCCCTGAATTTGTGTGCAAGAACGTGTGGGATGAAATTGTCCTAAGGAATCCCTTGCAGAGGAGAGAGGAAAAATGATACCAGCCCATGAGACTGGAGAGTGGCTGCACTCTTTAAAGCCTGTAGCCAGTGACATGGATAGTTTTGTATCCAAAGAGCATGGAAATAGTATGACCTACTGGAAACAGTGAAAAATACCAGACTCATCACATTATTTTCCTAACACAAAAAACAATGTGTTCATGACA
Source organism: Cnemophilus loriae (assembly GCA_013397755.1). Taxonomy (NCBI): domain Eukaryota; kingdom Metazoa; phylum Chordata; class Aves; order Passeriformes; family Corvidae; genus Cnemophilus; species Cnemophilus loriae. The sequence goes on along the minus strand of VZTF01002826.1, from coordinate 2,285,717 downwards.
TGGGAGAACTCCTACTGAGCTGCTGGGACCTTCCAAGCCCTTCCCACAGGTTCTCTGCCCACTGAAGAAAGTCAACACTGAGGAAAAACTCTCCTGTGGACCATGCCACTGTGTGTTCTCACAATCACGTGCGTGATGTACATCAAACTACATCTCCCCAGGGAACCCAGGAGGCACAAGTTATTGCAGAAAGTCCACAGAGCAGAAATCCTGCTTCCAAAATCAAGTGGAAACTCTTCCCACTCCTGTCAAATATCCATTCAGAGTATCCTTTCACACCTTTCTGTGAAATACACTGTAACTGCAGCAAGTCAGGTTTTCTCAAGTTTTTGTTCACAATTAGTCAGCAGCATTTTTGCCAAGCCAGAAGGGTTACCTCCATACTCTCTGGTGCTGAGCAGGATACCTGGAAGTTATCCAGCTTGTTTGGAAATAGGGATGTGGCCCCTAGCAGGCTGATAAGCCAGGAAGAGCAGTGTCAAAATGTATTTACTGGTAGCTGCAATGAGAAAATAAACTTTTATTTCCCTGCCCCTTGACTCTCTGTACTGCCTAGCTGTGTGTCCCTTCTGTGCCATGTGAGGCGCAGCCTGGACAGGTGCAGCTGGGGATAGGACACTCCGGGCATGTCCAAATGGAACGGAAGCTTTAAGGCAGATTTTCAAAACATTATGGATTTCATCTTTGCTTAGCAGCTGGTTACTGTGCCAAAGCCATGAATCACACCACTTCAAGTGACTGAAGGAGGGGGAAAAATAATAATAGTAAAGTGGCAAACTATCTCAGGGATAGGCTTGGGAGTCCTAGTAAACTTGAGAGGCTACAGTCTCTATTCCCAGACCTGGTGGTTAACACAAGAACAAGAACCATGTTTCCCTACCCCATCCAGAGAGCTGTACTAGGCAAGAACCGAAGAGCAAACCAGCAAAAGTTCAATCCTGGACTGTGTAGGCAAAGGTTGCCAGCAGGTTAGCATGGCAGCGTTCATGAAAAGTCTGCAGCAGCTCTGGCAAGCTTTGCAAAATTTATAATTCATCGCAAAAGGAACCAAATATGTGATATTTGTTTCTGTGGAAGAATGGGAGGAGACTAATGGTAAAGGAGAAGGAGTGGGAGTGCGGAAGCGGTGAGAGGGGAAAGCAGAAAACCAAGCCCTGGCGAGTTTTCAGGGACCTACAGGAAAAAATTGTCTAAATAGAGTAGTTCAGACCTCAAATACCGTGCGGTGCTTTGACAATCCTCTGGGTTTTGGCATTTTAAACAAAGTGTTCTTACATTTACTAGGCTGGAATGTCCATTTGACTATAGACTCTCTGCTACTTCGCTCGTACGTTAACATTTTGGACATGTGACAAAAATGTGTGTAACGCATTTTTTAAAGTGTTGATTGTGCTCGTAATTTTCAAGTCAGAATATAAAATAAACATCTCTGCCCTTTCTTCCAGCAGGCAGCACAGAGATCTGCTCTCCGCGTTCTATCTGACAGGTACATTTTGTCATTTTTATGAACTATAAATTGCTTTATGAAACGTTGAGCCCTATTTATTGTGGCATATAACTCATAATCGGATTTTGTCCCCAAAGTATCTGTGAACTGGGATGTTAAACATTTTGCATGCTTGGATTTGTCATGCATGTGTAGAGTTTATTACTGCAAAAATCACAGTGTTGTTGTATTTCATACAGAGTATGCAGAATCCCTTGTTGTGATACCAAACGAGAGATAAGAAACTTACTAGAGAAGGCATGAATGATGCAGTAAATTCTGAGCTTTAGAGTTTGCTGAGATATATCTGAGCTCATTTCTCAGCAATAAGTACTTCATTTATTCCGAGATGTTCTCTTTTGACTTTTTCCAAATCCTTTCCCTGGGAATTGCTCTTCCTTTGATGAGATTCTCTGTATGTTTTATGCACAAAAACAATGCCCTTTTTTACCCCTTACGTTTTAAGGGATTGGTATTTTGGAGGAATTTAATTAATTTTTTCACTTCTTCTGGAACTGCAGCAGTGCTCCAGGCAGATAAGCAGGGGACCAAATCCTTAATGTTCAGCTTTTACTCAGCTCTTTTTCAAGCAAAAATCCATTAACTTCAATGGGAAACTTGCCTGAGTGAGGAATTCAGAATTTGGGCCATGGTAAATGTTATAGTTGGGCTGTAGGTCTGCACAGGTATTTACCTTAAATGACTTTTATGAAAGAGGATTGATTGAAATATAAGGTAGCTTTCTAAGATGGTCCTGATTTCTTTTCCAGTTTGGGGAAAGGGAGTAGGGAAGGGGGAGGAGACACTGTACATTTTAGTGCCTGTGAAAAAGAACTAGCAGATTTACATTTTTCCACAAATGAGGTACTGTGTCATGCAGGCTGACACAGAGTAAATTTCCCCATGTCTTGTTGGCAGCCCCCTCTGCTCCGCCTGGCCCCCAGCCCCCCGCCTCCCTGGGAATAAGCGGTAATTGACTCTGGAAGCCAGCTCAGGCCAGGATTTCTCCAGAGCAGAGACTGTCACTTAGGCTGAATTATATGTTGTGCATGGATGAATAACATTTCTCTCTGCTCGGAGGGTAAGACTGCCAAAATTATTGACCTTCCCTCCCCAAGTTTACAAACACCGTTTTGTTTAGAATTTTTTGCCCCCCTTCGATGAAAAAGAATCCTGAGTGAAATGTATGGGATGTGGGTGAAATTGCTGGCACAGTTATAGGGCACAGAAGTATTTGCTGTAACTGGAATGAATGCAAAAAGAAAGTGGTGTTGGAGTCAGCATTATGCCCCTCTCCCTGGAGGTATGCAAGCTCACCCCCAAGGCAAAGCGGATTTTGCACTTGGTGGGGACAATACCGTGACCAAAGGAAACATGGGGATTTTTTTGACAGCATCCTCCCCCTGGGCTGAATGAGGAACATTCCTACAGGAGTGCCCCTGGAGGTAACTAACAAGCCCCAAAGCCCGCAGTTTGATTTCTGTTGACCCTGGAAAGAAAAGTGGTGGTGATGGATAGATGTTCCCTGCCTCATCAAAGGTGGTGAGGGAGCTGGGTGCAGGCTGCCCTCACCCACAGAGCAGAAGGGCCTCAGTATTAATAACCATCACACCTCAGATCTAGGATTTATTGTCAAATATTTCCCTGTCTGCCCCTAAAAGCATGCTGAGGGACTACAGCTTTCCAACCTGCTCTGCAAAAATTCAGCTGCCAGGGCACCCTCCTTCCCCTGCTTCTGGAGGGGGTGCTGGGAAGGCTGGGGGTGCACCCTGGGGGTTTGCCTCCCTGCCACCCATGACCTCACTGCAGCGAGCAAATGGGAGGGCAGGGGGCCAAAATCCCACACTGCGACAGCAGTTTCTGTCTCTTCTTGGCTAGAGCAAGGATGCCTGTGATACTGCTGCTCATTAGTTGTGTCCCAGTAGCAACTCAGAGCTCCCAGTCACACACCAGCACTTCCCAGCAACAAGGGAGATGGCAGCTTACTATAAAGCTATGAAGCTTTCAGTAATTTTGCCCTTTTTTTTTTTTAAATATCCTCCAGAAGTTCCTGTCGCAGTTCTTGCTTTCAGGTTCTATTAAAGAGGTAACAGTTAGCTAAACTAAAAGAGGAGGGAAAAAACCTAAACAAACAAAAAAGAGAGAGTTTTTAAACCTTGCCATTGATTTCTGTAGTGTATCGCACTCAGTCTTGTTTTCAGAATGACACAGTAACCCCCAGCAGATTTATGTGCAAACACAAAGATTAGTGACCCAGAAGCCTGACTGAAACAGCTTTTCTGCTTCCAGAAGACAGGTTGCTCTGCACATGCCCTGACTATTTTGTCAGCAAAGATGCACTGGCCCCATTAGCTTTTCATTCTCTCATGAAAAGCCCTCAGTGTTTATTCAGCACAGCTTGGTTTTAATTTTATTGTGCTCTTCAGTAAAGTGGTCAAACTATACAGATTACTCACTTTCCGGGACAGAGAAGAGCAAGAACTTAACTCATATACCTTAATGGTATAGTGCTGGCATACTTTCAATTGTCTGACTCCCATATCCACTGCCTGAATAGCTTTCAAATGAAGAAAAATGCCTATAACTAAAATATTCAGTGTGTTCTGTTGTTATTTAACAGTAAGCAGTGTGGTTAAGCCAGGTCTTAAACCTGCTTAATCCCACTGAGCTAAATAGGTTTTATTATTGACTCCCATGGTTCCAGAACTCTGACCTTAAGGCTGAAGTTAAAAGCTAATTTTTTTTGCAGTCTGTTCCACTAACCCAGAAGTACTTGCTTGCTGGATACATTTGCAATGGAGAATGTCCAGCTGTAAATTACAGCTGTTCGCAATCCTACCCAAACACAACACTCATTATTATTCTTTTGTTCTTTTTAGGCTGAAAAACCCACCGTGAGGGAGACCATACAGTACTTAATCCACACATTAAATTTACTCACAGCTCATATTCATGTGCAAGATAAGATTTTCCATGAAGTAAAGATTTACAGTGGTCGTAGGGCGCTTTTAAATCTCTGTGCTGGAGTATAGGCCAAGTGGGTCTGCTGAAGAGTTTTGAACACTTAGAGGAAAGTGATGTGCCACTGCTGAATTTCCTCTCTGGTTGTAACAAGGGAAAGACAGGTCCTTTGCTGAATGCTTGGGTGGTACTTGGGAGACCTGCTGATTTCACAGCCACGATGTGCTCTCCTTTCTGTGTACTTATACTGGAGGATGCAGGCAAAACCCACCAGCTCTGCCCATACAAACCTCAGCACAGGCATGTAAGGTACAGGCAGAGCTGAACCCCCTCATCTCAGCAGCCATATGGCCGTGCTGGCAGGCCTGCCATTCCCAGCTGATAAGCCCTGTAAAGAGTCCAACTCAATAGCTTACACTCAGCACCTCGGTGATACATACGTGTTGTCCAGACCTGAACTGTGCAGCACAGGCTATGATAAACCTTTTAGATTTACCACCTTGTGCTGTTGACAGAGTAGGTGTCTCAGCACTAGCATCCATTTGGCAGTGGAGACAAGCCCCATTCATGATGGCTGGTGAGCTACACATCCTGTCTTGACCTTCAGTCTGGGCAGGAGGGATAATGCTTTTCACTTCTGTGTAACCATGCCTCATCTGTCCATTTCTGATCATGGTTAGGACACCAAAATGTGGGCTGTACCAGACATGAGCTGGTTTACCCGAATGGGACTGGCCAGTAGCACCCAGGATCCTGAAGGGCAAACAAATTTTTCCCCTTCCCCACTGGAGAAGTGAAGAGTTTGGGGAGCTGAGAAGCAGTGAAGCCTCACATCTGTGGGGAGAGACATTTGCAAGAAGAGGTGCTGCTGCACTGCCTCTCATGGCTGCATGCACGCATTTAGCACTCAGGTGCAAGAAAAGTCAAAAAGGTTGATCTTGGACAACCCAGTCTCTTCCCCTGATACTGTAACCAGGCACAGAATTGATGATTAGTCCAGTGGGATGCGTAGCACAGCTCTTCTTCTTCAGACAAAGCCACATTGAGATACACTATTTGTGTTAGGAGGCCTGGGGAGGCACTGCCTGTAAAATATTAAAGCAACAATGAGAGGCAATTTAGATTTTTAATAGATCACTTAAGGCAGGCAAGCAGCTGTCCAAGCAGCCTTAAAACTTTTTGTGGAAGGAGACAAAGTTTTCTTGTTCTCACGTATCTGCTTGAGCTGTGATTATGCGAAGCAGTCAAACTTGTGATACCCTAGAGTAAGTAAGGAGTCCAGTGGCAGCTAGCAAAAATACTCATGTGCTTCATGTTACTCACATACTTAATGTTTGTGTTGGACTGATGTTTTCGATGACACTGCCTTTCACACCATGAGAGTTCTCCACGTGAGAAGCTACATGGTCAGCTTATCAGTGAGTGACTCAGCTAGCTGGCTGGCCAGAAAAGCTTTGTGTGGCAGCATTGTGCAGTCAGTGACAGCTGACGGGAAGCCTTGGCTTGGGACGGCTGATCTGGGTCCCGGCAGAGAGTGACGGAACTGAGATCACAGGCTCCACAGGAGTCAAAAGGCTTGGCTGGAGAAAAGCATAAGCACACGGTGCTCACTGCCACAGAGGCAGACACGCAGCTCTCAGTGTTAGCACATTGCTTAAACTTTCTGGATTATCTTTGAGAGGAAAAAGAGAATACCTCTGAGAGAGACTATATGGATTTATCATTTATATCTTACAGGAAAGCTTGGCTGTTTGGAAATGCTGGTGTCTCACATTCGCACCCTCTCCTGCCCCCTGCTCCAGTGTAGGGTAGCAAAGGGCAGCTGCTCCTTGGAATGGTCTGGAGTTTCTCAGTCCTGCTAGTTACAGAACGTGAAGGTGGAAGAGTAATGATACGTATTGCATACAGGATACTTTTTCCAGTATTGGAGAATGTTGTGAATTAGTGAAAAAAGGGGCTTTAGAAAAAGAGCCTGTGTAGACAGCTTGGAGTGAAAAGGAATAGGTATCTCTGTAAAACTGGGACTCCATTTCCCTCTGTTTAATTTGTGAGCAAGACCTGTAGCACTCGCCTTTTTGCTGCTGGATGTTTTCTCATACCTTGACTATTGCTGGTGTTTATTTAGAATTGTTCTACCATAGCACCAAAGATGTGATGTGGATGTATTGTTTTGTGAGAAGGTGGAGCAGAGCTGTCCCAGGGAACTGTAACAATTTTGAGCCCTGCTAAATACTGGAATTCCTCTGATGTTTAAAGACAGAAAAAGAAAAGCTAGGATGTATTTTTTTTCTTCAAGGAAATGATAGTGTTTTGCTATCATGACAGCCAAACATTTCCCACCTCCCTATGGGCAACCTTGTGCATTTTCTCCCCAAAGATATCTGGGAGAAGACAATCAGTTCTAATTCCCAGAAAAATCTGCATTTTGAAAAATATCTATCTGCTAGAAGAAAAATCTGACTAGTAATTTCTCACATATTTTCTTTGACTTCTTTAGTCTTTTAAGAAACAGTGTGAGGATAATTACAGCATGAATGTGGAAAGTAAAAAGGCAAGGTGTAGGTCTGCAGTCTTTCATATATTAGTAAGGAGAAAACAGGTCCCATTGCTGGCTGGCAGCATGAAGAATATGCAGAGTGCTATTGGGAAGAAGAGTGTGTATGTGTGCAGCATACGAAGTGCCTCAGCATATGATTAACCTCAGTGAGTGTGTAGTAAATAGTAGATAACTGTGATCAAAAAAGTATTCATGTGATTTATCAAACTGAGCAACTGTGCATTTTGTAGTGAAGCAGGAGGTCAATCCTGAAATCTAGGGCAAGTAGAGCAATAGGAAATTGCAGGGACTAAGAAGTTAATCATACTGTTGGACTGCTTCCATCTGGTTTTGAAAGACGGAGTCAGTACAGTGCTAGCGAGGATGCTTCACGGCAACAGATCAGGAATTAATTTTTTCAGCAAATCTTCAGCTATCATTTGTGGTAACACAGGCTTATAAAAATGTAATTTAATTTCTTCTGAATAAATCACATAGGACAAGAAGTGTGAGAGTGTTTTTTTAATGTGTGTATCTGAGGCAAAAAATAAAAAGTGTGAGAGTAGGAGAAACAGCAACAATCCAAGAGGAAACAAACATTAACAATATAAAACCTGGAAAGTGTATGTGGCCATCCAGTTAAATTGTGCACTTACTTTTCTTTGAAAAATCAGTTTGCAGTTGGGAAACTTCTACATTTTTATGACCCTTGGAGGCATAATCTTGTCTAACCTGTCTGTCCATCTTCATAAATGTGGATCAAAGGAGCACTGACCTAAAGTTTTGTGGAATTTATGCTCAGAACACCACTTCCATATATCATGAATGCACAGCTATAGGCAGTGAGTTTGTTAATAAATTCTGTTTTCCTTATTACTGATACTACTTATGATATTTCAATGAGATTTGAACATCTGGGCAATAAAAGTCCCCCTAGGCAATGAACCTGTTGTAAAACAAAAGGGATTTTAGCCCTGATAGTAATTCTGGTAGCTAAAATTTGCTTTATTCAAAGAGGTAGGAGGACAGTTAGTTGATAACATTATGCCTTTCTTACTTCACCAGTGGGATAAGAGAACAGAGAGCCCTATACTAGGAGTAACGTATTGTGCTATTTTTAGTGCTGTGCTGCAAAAAGTGAAATGTTATAAATACACTTGTATCTGTTTCCTGGCAGTCTGATGAAAGAGAGCTCAGGTTCACACGGCACCAAGAGCAGGAAACCAGCAGCCCCGCTGTTCACACAAATCACCACTTTCATTACCACTTTATTTTCAGAAAAGCTGAAAATTCATAGCAAGCAGCAACACCTCAGCCTGGTCCAGTTACATGACACGAGTCTGGGACTTTTGAGCCCTGTGTGCTTGTGAATCGCATCCTAGCTGTAGCTCGGGGAGTCTCCAGAGCAGGTGCAGCAATGCAAAGGAGAAATCTCAGTTCCCTCTGAGTGAGGCAGCAGTCCATGCAGCAGATGGAAGGAGATCCCCCCTTCAAGCTTTAATCGTTCAGTAATCAGCCAGGCACAACAGGGCTTTCTGGCATCAGCTCCATGGATGATGACATGCTTGCTCCAGTCAGTTTTTCCTGCCTGCCTGCAAAGATGGTTTAGAAATCTCAGCTAAATTTCTGGGTTTGCCTTTGTCGCTGGTAAGGCTATCTGCCTTCTGTACTCTGTATTTTTTAATTTTAGTTTCAAGAGCATTTTCTCCTTGCTCTTGCTTTTGTTCTGATCCTGGCAACAACGGAGGCAGAAAGGAAAGGGGAGACTGGCTTGCTCAGGGGAGAGCAGTCAGTTTCTGCAGGAGGCCAGTCCCATGAAAAAGATATGCTCGTGCCCAGGATGGGCAAGGGATTCCTCGGAACAGTGTCTTCATGAGGCCCCAGTGGGGACAAAACACAGTCTGTACTTTGGCTGGCCCTTTGTTCTCTGAGGGGTGAAGACGGTACTACACAGATGCAGAACTGTGTCCAGTTTCTTTGCAGGCAGAAAAATAGGATGAGTTAGTACAAAGAATGAGGTACCTTGTGATTTCTCCATGGGGATTAGTTGTGGTTGAATCAGGCTTTGAAATGCTCCTGCAAGGAGTCACATTGTTGTGATCAGAGATGCTTTGCTCCCCCATGCAGTCTCATCCAGATGTCTCCTTCTTTTTTTTCATGACTGCCTCAATTTTGATGTAAGTTGCAGGAAAATTTTTATCCTTTCCTCTGCTCTTGGAAAAGTACTGGATTTATTCTACCATTGAGGAATGGTTCATACTGTTCTAGGTTTCTTGCATTTCAGTGAAAGGAAATGTGTGATCTTCAAACAGCCTGGGTTTTCTCCCAGAGAAAAACTGGAACATTTGTGAAATTAAACAAAGCTCTTATGATGGAACAGCTTCTTACCACAGCTATTTCACATATGCTGGTGGGAAGGTACAGCAGCAGTCCAGTAGGGCACTACTAGCTCCCTCAACACCCTTGCTGGCAACCTGATGAGCAGGAAAAGTATTCAGGCTCTGGAACCATTGAAGCATTTTTGATGTAAACTGAGACCCAGAAATCTCAAATGGCTCATTTTCTAAAGTTACAAGGGTATTTTTTGCTCATTCAGCATTTCCAGGGAGTCTGTCTGGTGACATTTTCTTTACAAATTATCAGACCAAACACTTTCTGCTTTATTTTTCATTATTATTGCTTTCTTTTGAGGTTCTGTTTCATGGGTAAATTTAGAATTGGAGGGCTTTGTTCCAAACTGGAATGGCATGAAATTTCAAATTCCTTCTCCAAATGGAAGACCTTCCTTCTCTCAAGGACTATATTTATAGTAGGCTGCCCTTTTTGCAAAGAGGGGCCAGATCATATTATGACTGTTTGCTCTAATGTGTTTTTAACTTTAAATTAAAATTAGGCCTGGATTGAAACTGGATGTAAAAAGTTCAAGTTCAGACGTTACATTTTTATAACCCGAAAATTTTATTCTTTTGAAAGGCAGAAATAAATAGAAATTACTAAAATTAAATTAGGTATTTTTCCATGGGGTATGATTTAAACATGACACGTGCTATCTTTAATATGATCTGCAATCTTCCATCATTTTAGCCAAAATTAAGTTGTTTATTTTAAAGAAAGGTATTTTAAATCTCAGAAAATTTACTTTGCAGAGCAGTGTATCTTCTGTGTTAGATTGTTATGAAGATTTTAAAGTGTTTTTTGTTTCTTGACTCAGGTGCAGAACTCTTTTTCGTGCTGAGGCACTACCTCTCACCCACACATTCACGCGGAAGAGAACAGACCCTCCTCTGTGGAAATTTAGCAGCCAAATAATTCACAAATAGCTCTCACTTATTACTTACTGGCACAATCAAACATAACTGCTCTAAATGAACAGTTTGTCAATTAAAAAAAAGACCACACAACAGAAAATGAAAACAGGGGAGCAGGGTTAAAGAACCCCATGATTCTGATTTAACAGATAAAAATCTCCCATCAAAAAGTCATAGAGACCTGCCAAGTAAATTTCTTGCTTTGCAATGATCCTTTAAGACACGTTATTATGCTTTTTCAAGAATCTGCTGTGGCCCTGGTGTCGTGCATACCCAGGGAGGCTTGTATTGTTTCATGCCCAGGAAGGTGATGCCTGCTGGTGGGGAAGGCGCTGGTTAGGGGCAGCTGGACCCTGGTTCCCAGCAGCCCTAAAGGATTTTGCTTGCCATTCCCATTTTCCTTTTCTTCCTTCCTACATTGCCTGTAGAGGGAAAAGAGGAAAACTAGACATGCAGTGTCTATCACATGCATCTTACCCTATGTGGCCTCAGATCTCCATGATTTTGGCTCCCTACGTTTCCCAAGGGGCTCTTGTCCCAGAGCCTCTCTGTCTGCACATCATGGACCCTTGCTGTCTTTCTTGCCCAGGCTGCCCTTTGCCCATTCTTCAAAGCCACCCTGACCCCACTGGGGTGCCTGGAACCTTCCCTGGAACCCCCCTGGAAACCCAGTGGAGGGTACCCAAGCAACGCCCACTGCTGAAAGGTTGCTGTGGACCCCATCATTGGAGGAGGACAGTGGAGAAACAGCTGTAGTGAGGGCCAGCCCTGTTGCCTTGTTCTGCAGCCCCACGGACACCAGCATCCTCCTATGGCTGAGACAGGGTGGGACACAGCCCAGCTGGGCAGCAGCGGGGGCCGGCACTGCCACCCACCCACAGTGGGGCAGCCACGCCATCAGCTGGACATGGGGGGTTCTGTCTGCACCTTGAGTCTTTGCATTCAGCTCCCCACATTTACCATCACTCTTCTGTGCTAATAATGCCCTCAAATACTGATTTCCTGAAGCCACTTCTTTTAAGGTCATGACGTCTCTTTTTCTAAAACTTAATAAGCTTGATACTGACCATGTGGAGTTAGAGTGGGTTTGTAAATATTCGTATCTTCAGTATTATTTCTTTGATAGCAAACACTAGGACAATAATTCCCACATTAAAAGGGCTCTTGGGGAGGGTTTAGGAACTCTGGCCAGGCAAAAATAGTTGCTTGAAGGAAGAGGAAAAGCCTTGGAGAATTACCAGACTCTTTTTTTAAATTTTGAGACAAATGGACTTTTCAAACTTTGCCCTGAAAAGAGATCTGGTCATGACCTACTATAAATCTCATATGGCCATTTAAAACCTCACAGTGCTCTGGTTAAACAGCATTGCACCAGACAAAACCTCCAGGGCATGGGGACATTGCTGCGGTTTTTCCCTTTCAAGCTTGTATATTGTCCCCATAACATACTGCCAATGTTCACAGGACCAAATGAGACTGTGGCCTTTCTTTAATGTACTCAGAGCTCTTGTGTAGAGAGCCTGTGAGGTCAACAGGAAAACATGGAATGAAATCTCAGCTGAATATCGGTCTTTCCCAGGCTTCCTGGCAATTTCCAACTTCTCACTCTTTTGTTTTCGCTTAATAAGATAGAGCTTGTCCCGCGCTCAATTAAAAAA